>JWHW01052848.1:825760-866115 GCA_000931545.1 Papilio glaucus | reverse complement strand
ATAAGTGTGTGTATTTACTAACAAAATATGAGTCATCAGTACTTGAAATAAATGATTATTATTATTATTATTTTTATGATACAAAGTGAAGCAAGCAAGCGTTCATCAGACCTCAAGCGACTGTCACCCAATAATACAAAAAGCTAATGCCTACCGTTACGTTTAATGGACAAAGGAGGATAAACAGAAAGAAACGATTTCCTTTTCCTAATTATTCCCTCCCCGGTCACATACTCCTACCCCTTTCATTCTCTCCTTATCAGAAATGAAATTAAAAAAGGGGAAGAGAGGAATGGATTTAGGTTTCCGGCACCTCACTCATCAACCGAAATGCTGAAACACAAAACACTTCCACTTGACATCTGTCACGAGGTCGTGTTATAATAACTGATATTGTTGTTGCAGAATATACCACTGTTAATATTAAATTAAAAAAGTATAACAACTGATAATTCAGATATTTAGAGGTCGAGTAAATTAAGTTGGTAAATTTTTTACGACCACATCAAAGGAAAGACAAAAGTAAACCTTAAAATCAGCAGTGTTAAATTATCAAAAATCGATATGTTTCATTATTAATTTATCATAAATACAGTTTAGTCATCTAATGGTAACATTACTTTAAGATATACATCAATTAGTCAGAGCATTATCATTGGGCAATGTAACTGATAGACTGATTTTAGTTTTTATGTAAAATGCATGTACAAACATAAATTGTACGTGTAATTTTATCAACGAAACATATTCTCAATTATTGTTTATATTTGGATAAGAGAATTTTGCGTTTATTATATCAAATGTATTTAGTGTTGTGGTGAACACGTGAAGGGGAGGTATAAAATCTTTCGTCGGTACAGCGGTCACATGCGGGAATCGTCGTGCATTACATTTCTCACTCGTTTATTGCGAACGGAAATCTCCTGTGAACTCTTCCCCGGCGTAACAACCGATTGATGGACTTACGACGGCAACATCCGAAATTAATTCCTACTAATGTTCAAGGGAGAGATTTAGTAAGTGCTTTTGTTTGTTCGTTTGTCTCTTTGCCGTTTGTATTTTTGTAATTGAAGAAATATTAAAACGTACAAACAATAATATAGGTATAGTATGATATGAAGCTTTAAATAATGGTTCATTTGATGTAGTTATAAATTAAGATTTACGTTCCTAATTTTTCTTGTTGACTTATTTGAGCGAAATGAGTGATATAAATGTTGCTTAAATTTGTAATAAATTATTTTCTCGATTAATAAGTAAAGTATGATTTTAATGTTCAAGATTATTGTTGAAATAAATAAATAAATTATAACTACATCCAAATGTATTTCATTTGAATCTATAGTCTAGCAATAGAAACAGAAACAAATGAAATCAAAAGACGTAAAACCGGTAGACGGACGAGAAGTCTTTGAATCGAAAACGATTTTAGGAAACAGTGTATTCTCAATGATAAAAAGTATCATTAAGAAACAAAATCATTGATGTCTCCTTCAAAGCATCAACGCGTAAGAAAGCCCTCTACAGTCGTTCCATTATCGCGACTAAATTAAAAGTTTCGATAAGAAATCGGGGAGCGAGGTTAGAGGCATAAGAGACGCTCCACGCCGACTATAAAAACGTTACAAAACGCCAATTTAAATACATCACTAATCTTAAGTCAAAGAGAATAAGTTTAGAAAAAAGGAAAGCAGAAATTCAATTAGAGAAGGGCGACGGAGCGTACGGCGTTGCGCGGCCGCCTCGCGGGGAGGGCTTGGAGAAAAATAAAAGTCGAGCGAAATCAGGCGAATTGAGAATAGCCATTAAGGTGTTAATGAGGGTCTTATTAAGCCGTCTACTCCCCGTGGGTGGTCCGTCTGTACTGTTCGTTTTGTACATTAATCACCGCAGTTTGAACTCCGATCTAATAATCAATTTTATACCCAGCGTGCAACAATAGCGGTTGTCTTGATTAATCAGATATAATCTTAGTCTGGTCAATTTAAAGTACATGGTAATTTCTTTATACTCTCTTCACGAAGTAGATTTATAAATGTGCTCTGAAATATAATATCTATGGTAAATATTGATAAAATAAACCTATTAAAGTTATGTTCATGAAGTAAATCGAAAAAATAACAATTTCAGTTTTACTTTAAATTTTAAGGAATTTTATTTTCATTTGCACTTCATGACCAACATAAATGTAGCAATTACCGTGGACACCCGTACTACTTATTATTTTACGTACTGAAAATCGAATACTAGTCAACTTGAACCAATAAGATGGCGATATGAAATATTCACCAAAAAACTTAACGGTATAAATTTGTACCCGGTAAAACATTACAATCAATCCACGATATAAATTGTGAACTGAGTGCAGATTTTTAATAAGAATTGGTTACAGTTTTTTTTTTAATTATTATATATTATATTTTTAATATGATATATACTTTCATTTATTACACAAATCCGAGACATTAGTTTTAATTTTATTACGTTAGTTTTGTTCTAATTAATATCGAACTAGTTACACTTATTTCAACTACAAATATGAAAAACGCTTAATGCTCTTGCTAAACAGCTAACATTTGCAATTATCGTGTTACAGTTTTTATAAGGAATTCTACATAATTGTGAAATTCTAAGCATTTGCTTCTTCTAGCAATACGGTTGTAATTACGTTTTATAGCATTCTTTTTAAAAGAGTTCATTTGTGATGTTTTTTTTTTAATTTCAAATTTATCGAGGCGACGGAAATCTTAAAAACTTGACTTCAAGAGCTGGAACCCAATACCCAAAAAACTTTGTGAAAGAAGTGGCCAAGCCTAGGTACACCCGGTTAAAAAGTGGCTAGCGGTTGTTATCGCTGTCTGCCCTGTTTGAATAAAAAGATCAAAACTACATTATTCCTTTTGACTTATGCAGCTCTCTTCCGATTCCAACACGTTTTTCTTAATGCATCATAAATTGAGAGTCGTGATCGTATTTACTCCTGCACTCGGAGCCATCTAATACCCCGCCACCATCACTCTTTCGCCAATTAATTAACCAGTTGCGACCTTGCTCTAAGTAACGACCAGGTTTATTTTATTTCCTTTCTAATTAGCCGGAACGGGAGAAAAGAGGGAGCCATTTTAAAGAAGTCAAATCTAGTGAAATGCTTCTTAATCTAATAGGTTTAAGGACTATAATCGAACTACATTTTGTTATGGTCTGTTACTTAATTTTTGTTATCTATTTAAACCGATGTGACACGTTCAGAGAGTTTAAGAGGTTTATTTGAATAAGGGATTGGATGTGTTTAGTTTAAGTTTAGAACGGAGATAATTTAGAAAAATAAACAACGGTCTCTTTGTATGAATTGAGAACCTATTTTAAATTTTTGTAGAATCTTAAAAGAACCAGAAAGATTTAAGGTAACATTCGTAGTGGTGGCAAACCATGTATGTATTTTCGGAGAAGTAGTTGCTGGTAACCTTATTGACGGTTCTTACAGCTTCATCGAATACAGGGCTCGCGATCCGAGTGATCTTGAGCTGAAAGTGATCTTGAGCTAAAATGTGGCAAACCAACAAACAGGAACAAAACTCAGAATTCTCCTTTGCTATGCTAGCTATTGAAATACACTGTGTCTATTGCTCTGGGGGACCTAATTGGTGTAAATATGCGCTCACGCCCTTAACCCGCAGGGAATAATCCAACATTGTGGATTTCCATTTGTCGCGATCCCACACCTCTTTCGCTTCTTCCACATCAATACATGCTCGTCAGTTAGGGATACTCTTTATCGCCTTTCTTTAATATGTCCTTTCCCTTAAAACGCTATTTTTACCTAGCATTCAAAGTCACACCTAACAAATCTTCATTTTAGCTCAAGATCACTCGGATCGCGAGTCCTGTATCAGATGACGCTGTAAGAACCGTCAATAAAGTTACCAGCAACGACATCTCCGAAAATTAGATAACAAATCTTCTTTTTCGGATCTTTCATATATTAAAGTAGGGACAAGTATAGCATTGTGTATTCTCAGAAAGGCCTTCATTAAAATATTCTAGCTCCTTACTACTATACTCATTCATTTTATTTTCCGTATTCACGCTTCGCTCAGCGTCTTTAAAGTGCCTACTATCTCTAATGAACATACATCTCAAATATACACACTCCTTTGAGTCGATCTTGTATGTATGTATTTCTTCTTTACCGTTAAAGTTTAATTAAATTATCCGCCGATGACGCAAGTAACGAAATAACGTTGACATGGAATCATAATACTAAACATAATCATACTAAAGCTGTGCCAGATTTCATTCGGATCCGTTCAGCCGTTTCGGCGTGACAGAGTAAAAAACATCCATCCATCCATCCAAACGTTCGCATTTATAATATTAGTAAGATTGACAGACTAGAAAATTGAAATAAGACCTAATAATAACTAGTCAAGTTTTACAACGTTTTACAAGATTTTTTTATATTTTTTTATATTATAAACAAAAATTAAATATAATACGATACGATATGAATATTACGAACGAGCTAATAATTAACTTGTAAAACAAAACGTTGATAAGGTATTTGATGCTGAACCGCTTTCACTGTCGACACGCGTTCATTAAACCGACACAATAACAAGTTTCCATATTGTTGCGATAAATTCATGAGCAACATATGTCATTTTGTGTTATTACCAGGGCCAGCCTCTAAGTTCACCCAAACCAAACATTACATACAAAATATCAGCCGCCACCATGATGCAACGGAATAGCGTGGGTGGCCTTATCGATAGGTACATCGGCGATTTGACATAAATGTGTTATACTTAGATTATGTGACAACCGATAAATGTTGTAAGGCACCGCCTCGCCGTGATTGACACCGTGCGTGTTTGAACAGCGATATCCCCACACTTCTGTAACCTTATCTACCGGCCATATTCACAAGTGAAGATAGCAATGCACTCTCTCCGCTACGTACTAGCGGCGTAGGACAATAATAAAACGGTGTTTGCGGCGCAACGCCTCATGTCAGTTTTGTATTATAATCGTTAGTAAACAATGAGCGTCGGGCGGCTACCCTCGTCTCACCTCCGATGCGTTAATTACTCCGCAAATATACTCATCTTGGCGGCGAGAGTTCCCGCCGACTTTAATGACTGGGCAAACAGCGCGGCCGTGGTCAACCGCGTCCAGCACATCGGCCGCTAATAAATCTTCGGATTTTCCCCCGATTTCCCGGCGCCCCGGGGCGCTCGCGGCGGCTGGCGGCGCCCTCACTCCGCGCCTCTTATAAATTACCAACACGGTTTTGCTATAAATCAAACAATGGTCAGGATAAATGCATTTACTATTGTTTGAACACGATTCGTAACGGCAATAGAGTGACCGCAGCGAATGATGCAGTCTGTCGAATTGATGGGTAACACTCGGTATATACATACATACTGTTTTGTTACACAAATACAATTATGAATCTTAACATCTGTCTAAATATAATGCTATTTGTTACGAATGTTACAGAAGATATTGTTAGATACGCTGTTGATCATTAAACATGACGACATTAAATAATAACAAAATCAAGATTTAATATCGAATAGACACGCTATTTCAAAATAACTCAAGTGTCTCCAGTAACAAGTGTTTTAATAAAATAAACAACGATATTACAGTTTCGTATTACTTTATCAATTATTAACTTAGTCATTACTATATCCGTTATAAAATAATCACTCAAAAGTTGTATATATATTGTTGTATATTATAGTTCCATTGAAGTACAAAAAAATGCTTGGATCAGTGCATGTTATCATTCGTTATTGAAGTCGGGCCGGAGCTGATCAGAAACCGATAATGTAAAGGCTTGTGTACGTTCGAGACTATCTATTATAGAATATCTTGTCGGCCGCCACTACTGCGACAGCAATCTCAAGGCAAAATCTTTTCATCCCTGCGCTACGGCCCGGAACTGAGGATATCGATGCTGTTCTATGTCAGAACATTAAAGATTTATCGGCGTAAGCGTACGTGGTTGAAACGGTCGAGGAAATGGCCTAATGCGAAGCTAATTGAAAACATTACGTCGCACAGCGAGGGACGAGGGCCCCAACATGTTAAATAAACAATTATATCAGACGTCGCATTCACTAAGCGATCTTCGAACATTAACAAGGCAAAGGTGCTTATTCTGACCGTTATCTTAACCGGAAGTTAAAAAAAAAAAAGTGATCCAGTCTTAATTTTCGTTGGACCCACTCGCACGAGGCGTAGCGCATTAGTCGAATAAAAAACGAGGTGTCGATTTAACTTGAGATAGTTTTTTGAATGTGTTATTATTACCTTTTAATTTGTAAGTGAGAATTTGGATGCTTTTCGTCCTATTTAAAATTGATACTTTAATAATTTTTGAATAACATAAACAGGTAAAGGACCTATTATTTTTAAAATATAAATCATATAGAATTTTTTTTGTAATAACACCTACTTTATGAATTATTGTGGATGTAGTTAATAAATAGGCAAAAAAATATAGTCAAAACCCTTATTAAGCAATATACAGCGCCAGGAACCCAAAAGTTAATTTAAACAACAAATTAAATTATACGTACCCACGTAGATACATAAATATGTTTTAATTAGAAGCGTCGAGGAGACTTTAGTACTTTAATTACTCCAAACACTTTTATAACACATATTTAATATAAACTCTTAGTTAATATTTTGAACCTTACGGTTTAAGAATCTATTTGCAATCTAATGGACTCCCAATTAAGAAAATTCATATCAGTTTCATGAGATTTGAAACACGATTTAGTGATAAACAAAATTGTGTGATTACGCGTATAATAATTTTATAGAAAAAGAAACTGTTTATATAATAAAAATCGTAAATGATTGTGTATGTTTTATTGAGGAGATTTATAAAAGATCAAAATGATTAAACGCTATAAAATAGGATTGTCTCCGTCCCCTTAAACAGAATAAATTCGGTAATATTGTTGCACAAAAAATGAACACAATTGACTTGAAATGGCAGAATTTAACGCTGTTTATAATATTATGACACAACTGTTGCCGAAGCTCCGACGTAGTAAAGGGCCACCGGGGCTACGTGGTCCCTAATTCAGCAGAATAAATGATACGTCAGTGGCACAATGGCACCGATGAAGACGTCTGTTGTCCGATGCACTTTATATTGTACAATCGCTGGAAAATATAGAAGTGTAGCTTTACAGTGAATTTAGAGTGAGTTTTTTGCGACTTATTGTAGCAATTCGGACAGATGTCATGGGCAGGGAATCCGCAGCAACAAAAGCGCCCCGGGGGCGCATTGTCCTCTCCGCCCCGACCTCCCCTGCCGCCATTAACACTGACACCTCTAACGTTCGCTCCTGTATCAAAATACACATAATTTATTCACTCTATTTATAGCTATATCGTAATAGTTATTGCTCTAAATGGTTTTTAATGTCCTTATTTTATATGTAATTTATACGTCGAGTCCTTTTCAGCTGCATTACACCCCCCAATGACGGTTATTAGCGCGGCGTCAGGTAAATGCGATAAGCGCCCGGAAACTCGCGAGTTTCATTCCCCATCGAGTTATAAATTTGACTCGTTAAATATTTAGATTGATTTTAATTAGAAAGGACATAAGCTTGTTTAACAATTATGCAGTTTCATAAGTGGGCTATGAAAGGCATGTTGTCAGATTTCTTGACACTAGTAGAAAACATAAATTGCTACATTTTCCGAGGTGATAGTAAATTTGTACGAATATTTACTATTCCGTGAAATTAATTAAGTCAGTTTTATCTTGAATTATTCTAAAAAATAATTTAATAATTATTGTTGATTGCATGACGAGCATTTTAAAAGTAACCAATAGGTAAGGAAAGTGGATATTGAGACGGAACTCAAGTTGGACGGCGCGGTCGCTGAAGCGTCGCGCCGCGGCCGCATCAATCACACAGGCTCAATAATTGATCACTCCGCGGCGGCCTCCCCCGACCTAATTACCTCTCTCGCCCTCCACACGCGCACGCCTCATTAAAGACCGTCTGTTGTTTGTTCTCCTAATTAAAGCGGAGCTTTATCGGTCTCGGGACCCCGTCTAATTGATATCATTGCGAGCGTTTACGATCATTGAATTACGGCCGCGATTGGTTACCGTCGGGCACGGCTATTAAACGTGACCGCACATTGTCTGCGTCTGAGCTCCAATTGACTTGTTTAATCCTAGTTTATTGTTTATTTATTTATGGGCAGCCGACAGAGCGTCGCGATGCGCCGACCTCTATTCATCAACACACCTGCACACACTGCTTCCTTTTATGATTATTTGAGATGAAGCGATCAATGAAACCGTAATATTGAACTCGGGGATGTATAAACTATTTATACGGATTTCCACGTTTTCATCTGTGAGACTGTACGGATTATTTTATCTCACTCAATTATTTTCGATAGTAAACGTTCTCCTGATGTCGGACACAATATCACGCGTTATAAAATAATATTAACCCGACACTACGAATTAAGTGGGTACATTGCGACCCAAGTGGAAAATAAGCAATTCCGTTTAAATCACAATCTAGCAATTCTCTGATACCCGTGAAATTGCCGTAACGAAATAAATGTTAAATAAAACGTAAAATAAAATTATTGTGCCTCCACAAACAAATAATTGGAACGGGAGCATACCTACCCAGAGCCAGCGCCCGTTGCTCGTTTTATGGCTTATTTGGGGGAAAAGCTTTATTGAGTTTAGCCACGTTGTCTCCTTGTCCCGCGAATGTGGCTCTTAAAACTTATTGAGCAGACTACAAAATCCCTTGTTGGACATCGTTTGCGTCACCACCGTGCGGCATGAAATGACTTTTTCGTTTGTATTCGCTCTTTATCCACTTAGAGTCATTCTTTTTTTTCCACCCGCTACAATTCACTTTCGGATTTCGCTAGTCGTGCTGAGTATCGTTATTATTTTATGGCATGAATAATACTCAATGGTTTACTTTTTTGCTTGTTGCATTCCTAGTCATAAAGCTCTACGTAAGCTATGAAAGGCAAATAATCGAGTAGAATAGTTCACTAGAAAACATTATTACAAATTCTTATTTATATGTTTTTTAATACATTTATGATAGCATATACATAAATCGTTCCGTATTTTAAATAGTCTTTTGCTTTTTTAATTCTAAAATCAGTTTTCATTTTTTTGTGGACTAAAATTAAAAAATAAAAACCGTATCTAAAACTCAAAATTTCATCCAAATCCGTTAGATCCGTTACTGAGATAACCGACATATTATATATAATGTGTACAACAATTGCTAACTT
This sequence comes from Papilio glaucus, assembly GCA_000931545.1. NCBI lineage: Eukaryota > Metazoa > Arthropoda > Insecta > Lepidoptera > Papilionidae > Papilio > Papilio glaucus. Next base: position 856,794 of record JWHW01052848.1, on the reverse strand, counting down.
TATTTAATTCTGATTCTTTAACATGGAAATAAAATGTAAAGAAAATAATGCTCAATAAATTTATATGTTCTTACGGAATTACATTTAACTTGACTAGCCGAATTTGAAGTGAAATAACAAATTAGAACTTTCGTACAAAACATTCTCCATAAAATGTAGTTTGTAAACGTGAGAAGTAAAAGACTACAGTTACTTCGATTTTTACCAATATTTACTTCTCTTGGATTAGAATCCGATAGATTGATTACAACATTTTATTACTTTTACTATCTAGTCATTACGGTGCCGAAACTTTCGATTTATTTTAATTAACTAATTCAAATGTGATTAAACAATTGTTGTATTCAAATTTGTATCAATTAATTTCTGCTTTAATATTTTTTTATTTAATCTATTTTATCATCAATCAATGGTCACGTATCTTAAATGTGACAGACGAAAAGTGATATATAAACTATATACAAGAAAGAAATCTTATCAATTTTTTCTTTACAAGAAATTTGAAAAACGGAGCTCATTGGAAAATTAAACGCATAGATGGCTGAAAAGCGACCTTGAACTCACGTTATCTTTCCAGTCGGACTTTTATCATAGATTGTACAAAATTAGAACAAAGAATACTAAATTTTAATGAAATAATTTCAGTAGAAATATCAAATATAACATTAGGCAGATGTGCCACGATATTGATAATTTAAACAAAGAACTTTATATTAGTCCCTTTTATTGCGTAGGCTATGCAAAGGTCACCAAACCTAGTACCCCGCGGAGTTACAGCTGGTTAGATAATACATGAACCACCGCCCACTAACCACCTTTTGTACTAATTTAAAATTCGTAACCATAAATTATTATTGCAAGGGAATAAAGTTGAAGTTTTAAACACGCATTCACTTTATCAGTAGAAAGCATCGATGTTACATAGTCTGAATGGAATTCTACACCTTTTTGCTGCTCATTTGCCATTGGTATGTTATCTATGACATTAAATTTTGTAAATATGATCTCAATTAATTTTAATTAATTTTGAATCGTAAAAATGTAGATAGAGATGACAATCGTTTCTAGGTCGATACCTAATAAATACAAGATGTAGTTAGCCTGGCGCGCTTTATCCCAAAGGGGTCTGACATGAATACAAGTAGTTATAATAAAATGTACCTATGAAGATATTGCCATTAATATCTAAAAGTAAAATATAACGGTACCTAAATAATATGGTATACTTGCCACAATAATACTTTTTGTCGAAACAGAACAGAAAATCTTTAGTGTTGTTTTTTTTCCAAAGCATGACCATTTTAATATTTCAGAGTCAACTCTTGTAGTATAGACAAGCTTCATACAGGGCAATTAGGATGAGCGTATGCGAAAGCAATGCCTATAAAGGAACTCACAACTACGCCAGTACATCTGACTTGGCTTGCGATACTCGTAGCGATCATTATCCGAGCACTTTATGAAGCAGAAAATGGTATCACACAACACGGTCCCCAAGTGAAATAGGCGCGCACAGTAGCCAGGAAGCTGAGGCGGGGAATGATGGAGAGGCGTCGATTTGGCAAAGTGGCGGGCCGCCTCGGCGCCTCGGGCGATACCGGGCGCCGAGCGCTAGCGCACGCCTCCTAACGCCGGCGAATTTTATGAACCGTCAAATAACTTATCACCAGTTTAATGCAATGAAATAAACGAGGCATATTTATGAGCCACGCGGATCATTGCGACGTGAACTTGCGTTTTTTTTTCGACTTTCACTTCAAGGGTCGTAGTTAGCTCTTATTTATGGATCTAGCGGCGCGTGTGAATAACGCTAATAGTGGGGCCGTCCCCTTTGCTACTGTTTATATTTATTTGGGGTCGCTGTAATGAGTCTATCTGGCGCGCTGACTCGCGAACTCTGTGGAGAATTGATTAAAATGTTGTTAGATTCAGTCTTACGGAAGAGAGGGGATGAATTGCGCCGGATAAGATTTTTAAGGGTTAATAAATGAGCTTTATCGCATAGTTAACTTGGAATCACGGTTCAGAAGTAAACTACATTGCGGTATTACGGCTTTGTTAATAGCTCTTTAAAACAAACAAAGAAAACCCTTTAATGGCCCCGTTATTAACGTGCCTTATAAAAATTCCATACTAATTAGTAAAACCAAAATCGTCCATAAACTGTTTTTTATTGATGGTCGTACGTGAATTAGTAATAAGAAGAGTAACATTACTTTTTAAGGTATGTAACAAGACCTGCTATTTAAATCAAATCGTACTATTCCGTTTTCTTTTAATAATTATAAAGAGGTATAAAATGTTAGATGAATATAAATTTTAATATGCCTTGTCTGTATGCCGAATTATTAAATTTGTTTTTTAATAATACGTGCATCTTACGAAATCAATACGAAGAATTTTGTTGATCCCATTACTAGTATATTAGAAAGTGAGGTAAACAATTGAAGGTATATTGATAAAAACAACTAATGAGAAAGAGTTGGTTCATAATCTCTAAATTGGGCTAAGTATTATTACTTCACATCATGAACATCATGATGAAAACAAATCTTCCAAATGTATATTCGAAAATAGATTATTCTAGATTTGCTTCTTCAACGCAAATGTTGACCACAAGATTTTGTGCTAGCAATCGTTATAATCATCAAAGCGCGGTCGGACACGTGTCTGACAGGGGTCTCTAATGCGGGGGGCGCACCAATCATCACTCATAGTTAACGGACACCCAGCTTCGAGCTACCACTGTCACGGACAGGAAAAGTACAATTTTTATCGCGGCCCCACAAAAGAGTTGTCGTTGCGAATTTGTCACCGGCTTATTTGCCGGAGGGAAAAGCACAAGAGCGTAATATTCTGTTCTACAACGATAGATATTAATGATGCTGATGGAAGGCTGTAGAGGGTCCATTTTTCTCCAATACCCGAAGTCACGCCACGAATAGCTTTCAACTCTCGCCAATTTATATTTATTAAATGCTGACTTTCTACCATGAGACATCTAACAAAACCTACACAACACGCGTCAGCAACACGCGTCTTCGTGGTTTTTTAAATTTATTTTTCTATTTAATTTTCAATTTTTTGTAAACCTATAAGGATTTATTTTAGTTGATTATAATCTGTAGATATTTATTTTTGTACTATTATCACGCCTTCCCATCTGTTTTGTGTTTTCTCTTCTCTCGGCAGTCTTTATGTTTTTTTTTTTAATTTAAGATTTCTTTTTTATCTTTAAGGTGTTTGTACGAAATAATTAGACAATAATTATTTCTTACAAAACTAGTTTTAGGAGTATATAAGCTTCTAAATTTATTTAAGAAAAAATAACAGAATATAAATTTGTAACGAATTGTTATTAATTTTTAATAAACAAAAAGACTTTTATTATGCACTTTCCTGATCGATTTCGGGTTGACCTAGATCGACTGTTATAATAAGAATCATTAAATCAATATTCGGTGATGCAATAAATTTAAAAAATTCAAATTATATGTCTTTGAATAGAGCCTGCAACAACAACTTCTGTAGCACGAATGGGCCGGCTTGGCCTGTGAAATACCACGACCTTACAAAAGACAGGCGGAAAGCAGGATTATTTTATACTATTGCGTTTCGTCTGATGAGTGAGGTAGCGGAGGCCCGGTGTTAGTCCTCTTCACCTTCCCATCGTTTCCTACAAATTATAGGATTGAAAGGGGAAGTGGATTGGATGGAGGATGGGATGAATAGGAGAAGGAAACATCCTTTATCCTGTCTATCTCCTCCTCTGTCTAAGAAACGTAGGCAACACGTCGGTAGCGGTCACTTAACACTAGGAGAATCGTTAGCTCGTTTGCCACCTTCTTACTTAGAAAAAGTTACACTTTAAGTCATCATCGATTAAGCATTGTTTCAATGTCCACTGGCGCACTATCATGTTATTCCAAATGAAAAGTGAGTTAAGGTTTTCGCTCAAATACAGTTTATACTCTAACCACAGACATGTAGAGTCGAGTCCTTTTGTAGTGTACATATAATCCAAATTTAACAGAGTAAAAATCGGTATTACAGTCTTGAGAATTCTTAATTAAAAAGCTTGTCAACTCTTTTCGGGCGCTTAAAACGTCATTACCGTAAAATTTCCATTGAAAATAACCCACGTACGTCTATAATTCCCGACGTAATCACTGCAATGTACTATGTAAACGTTTTAAAAACGCTAACGGAGTTACTAGCACGTAACGAAAGAAAAATCACTGCGACAATAGGCTCACGCTATTTTCTCTTGGTTAAAAACCAAGGGGACGACAAATAGGGCCGACACCTCTATTCAGTTATCGCGTTGCCTCACAACCAGTGCTCCATATGTATCATAATGCATTTCGTTTTATTAAAGGAAGACTGTGCGAGACGCATCGGGGGAGAAGAACAAGGGTCGCTATCCCGAGGCGCGGAATCATTCACACTTTTAATTTAGTTGCTCCTAATGTATGCGAATAACTTAGTAAAGAGGGTCGGGTTCACCCTCTCTCTTTATCCCGCACTCACTAGCTCACAGTTAAACAACTATCACGCATCGGGGCCCCGTAGGTCTTAATAGTTTTCCCCTCTGTACCCATACATTATGCAAATGCTCCAGTGATATGTCAGCCAGTACACTTGGGACTTTTATTGTTGTTCGTGTGTTTATTCCCTTTTATTAAGTCGGCTTTAATTAAATTTAAGCCAGCGTATTTGTTAGGCCGATTGACTGAAAGGAATTATACGTTAAGATTTATATCCACTTTGGCTCGTGCATTGTTAAACGCTGTACTTAAATCGTCTGAGTTATATTGAGACTTTAGTAGTTTATAAATTACCAAAAGAACTTAATTTTAACTTACGAAATTTCTTTCTCAAAAGTGGTGTGGTCTAAAGCATTTTTTTCTGAAATATCCCTTAGCGGAGCGTATTCTGGATAGTGGGACAGGTGATCATCGCCGTATTTGGTTTTAATCATACCCACAGTTTTCGGTTAATAATAAATTCGATTAATTCGCGATATGTAAACTCTGTAAGTATTCGGTGATTGTGACTATGTATCTGTAATATTAGCAATACATAATCGTGATACGATATTATGTACTTGTCTTAGATGTATATCTATATGTGGATGATCAATGATTTTTTTAAACTAAGATAAAAAGAAAAAATATTTAGAAGACATTGAGTTAAAATAATATTCATGCTAAAAATATTGAAAAACATCCGAAGGCTCCTGTCCTGTGTACACTACTTGGCCTACCTGTAGGATTATTCTTTGAGAACTTTGTTAACAGAATAGACTTGTAGTAGACGCCAATATTTAAGTCGGTATGTCATGCGAGTCACTGACACTATTGGAGTCTTCGATCTCATTGCGGCATGTCTTTTAACTTTAATGGGTAGAGGCACACAGAATTAAAATTTATTGTTCGTCATAGATTATTTATTTGTGTGGTAGTGCTGTTTAAGCAATTAATGTACTTTATTATAAATAACATTCAGTAATAATATTCTTAGCTCCTAAGAATCATTTTGTATGGTATTGGGAAGAATAAAAAACTATCACTGTATAGCTCTAGATTTGCTTGTACATAATAAATCTTTTAACTTAATAAATAGTTTACTGTAATATAGACAAGTAATTGAAATAGTGTGACACTATTCGAAACTCATTCTCCGGTGTTATGTTTCAGAGCAACCCTTACGCGTTAAAAGAGGGCAGCGGTGAGATGTCGGCATGGACGTCGGCGGGACTGCAACCCTCGGGTGGCTACTACCCCTACGACCCCACGCTCGCTGCCTACGGGTAAGTCCCATGGGTCCTCGGGACTCGAGGTCTAGCTCGCGCCACTTTAGATAAAGCCAGCGCCGTACACGGATTAACATAACACCGCTCTATCGGGACTTATCTCACTCTAATAGATGGCTATGCGAAAGGCTCGTGTTTGTATTTCGCAATTCGCTTGACTTTAATGGCTAATGTGTGTCGTGCATATGTGTCCTCTGTTTGGATCTGTTTGTACGCACTTCTCTAACAAAGCCATATTTTTTGGAGACTTCTAACTTTATACTTTTTACATAATCGATATTTTAATCAACATAAATATGTATACAAATATGCAATTAAAACAGATACTTATTTTAAATCATCTTATTTATGAAGTGTTGATGTTTAAAATAAAATAATATTTATTCAAGTGTAATAAATTACCGTAATTAATCAAAATGAATATATATCATCATTTAAAATACATTTTGGACAGTAAAATGTATTAATAAATATAAACCACAAAAGCTATCTACGAAAATTCAGTTTTTGATTGTAGATGTATTTTTATACTTCTAAACTACTACTACTACTTTATAAAATATTAGAAATAGTATTCACAATAAACAATTTCAATTTGCAGAATTAAAGATAAATTTAAGGATTATCTTAATTTTTTTGAATCGCATAAAATAAAACTATAAACTCGTACTATTCTTAATATGTACTGTAATTAGGCTGGAGGCTGCCTTTGATATGTTAAATATTAATTTATCATTTCGTAAAATAAATTAAAACCAATATCACTGAAATTCGTGATTGGCTAATTATTAAGACAATTGTGTGTTCTAAACAGACATTAAAAGCATACGCCCAACAAAATAAATGGGAAATATGTTAAAACTAGTTGTGGTATGCATATTTTCAGTTAGGTGCGTGGCTAGTAAGTGATTTATACAATATGTCGAAAAGCCTTAATGAGGCATTTATAATACTTTTCAAATTAACACCGTGCTTCGGGTTGAAGGACGGGCGCACGCAACTAACTGGCCCTATGTTTAGAAGTATACATAGGTACTTACCTCGTACTACAAATGTTCATGGAATCGCATCCGGTTTTTCTTCACCTCGGTTTCTCACTCGCACTAGCACCAACACGCCGTAAGTGTGACAAAGACGTATAATCACCAACACCCACAACCATTTTCGACCGGAGTTTTATCAATTCACAGTTTTTCATCGAAAACTCGATTACCGAAACCCGTTGCGTTGATGTTTTCATGCACATATCAAATGGCCTGTCGCCAATGTATTTTATGCCACGAAAGGTATCCACAAACTATAATAGTCATATATCGTCTGCAGCAATCATGGCGCTGTCATAATAGCGTATAATGTGGACGCATCAATTAAATGCAAGTTTCACGGCGCACTCGAAAATTTATCCGTCTCATGAATCAAGCTGGGAGTGGCTGGAAATAAAAACAAATCATGATACATCAAAGCGGAGTTATGCTGACAATTCGGCTCCGTTGGACATAATATATAGCAAGCGGTGCGTTATAATCTAAAAATAATTAGAGGCGACATTAGTTTTTATGCGTAAAAAAGACGGAGAGATAGCATTCGGTTCGGGACGCGCACGGAAATACACCGTGATATATTGCGACTCCAATACGCGCACACAATTGTTCACTAGGTACGCGTCCCACACATTGGATGCTATACCGTTACCTGAACAATAATTTATTACTCGACACATCTTACACAAACAACTTAACAAGCGATACTGTAATAAATTATAATAAGCAAAAACAAGCGTTCGCCCGCGAAACGACAAATTCATGTTGCAAGTATGAAATACGATCGCGAACAAAATTGTTGTATATTCATTTGAAAAGAAAAACTTCATACGAGGCTCATAAAATGTAACGGCGGCCGCAATAAGTTAGTCAGGTGGAAAAAACGAAACAAAGAAACAAGTACGAAAAGCTTGCAGTAACAACAAAACTTGGCCCCGACTACGTAGGCTCACTTCAGTTGAGGTACCGTTGGTGTATTATTTGGAACGTTCTGTAATTCGCCACGCCCGTCGCACACCGAAATGAAAAATTACTCAGCTATTTTCAACACAAGTCTCGAGCACAGAAAAAGTACAAAAATTAGAGAAAAGAGACGAGGGTGCACTTGTAACGTACCATTGAGATCAAAATACGCAGGAAATTACGGCGCCCCGAGCGGCAGTCGACGCTCCCGCATTATTTTTGTGCCAACGATTTGGGCTGTTACGTTTTAAATCAACCAAATAAGAACTTCTGTTAACGATACGTAACATTTAAACAGCTTCATCTTTTAAATTTATATTCGACTTAATTCTCTTTTAGAAATTAATACATTATTTGGTTTAACTAACAAGCGATATGTAATAAATCTATCTCGGTGATTAACTGTACTGAGACATGGTATTACATCGGACTTCGCAACGCTTGAGCGGTGCCTAAACGGTCTAGGTAATTAATGTCAGTGCATGATTATGTATTAGTGGACATCACTCAAGCTCAGTAACAATGTATATAGGTATGTGACATGTACTACTCATCTCGTAGCAATTATGTATCAGAAATGGTTACTTGCCTCTCGGTTCTAATTCGAAACGACCCGAGGCTCCCTCGGTGTGGGGAGGTTGTACTTATGTACGGGATTCGAGTACATAGAGGTAGGTTCGTTGTTCGGGGGAGGGCACGGAGAAGCCACAATTCCCCCAAGCGGCCAGATCGTAAACCTCTGATACCGCGAATCGAACGCATGCTCTCTCAAATATGTAGCGTAGCTATACCCGCCCGCCCAACCGCAGACGCTTTACGTTCCTCGAATGATCTATTCTGTTACTCTGCCCTTTCTATTGATATTTAAAAATATTAAAAATGATGGAATGAAATGAAGAAAGATTAAGTAAAAATGACTAGCTATGTCATTACACATTAATTATATGTTAATTAATCGAAAAAACTCTGAGCTTTAGATATAGAGCTTTACTTATCAGATACACAATAAACTTTGAGTAATTATTAGTTTAATTGCACAAGAATGCATGCGATCTAAGTTTTTTTTTAAATAAAACATGAAAATTGAAAATATTTCTAATAGATGAAAATTACTAATTGAAATACCACATAAAAAATTACAAATTTGTCTAAACTTTGTAAGTTCGTTTTCTTTCGTTTAATGTTTTCCATTAGTATTTAACGAAAAAAAGGTAAATTAATAAGGTAAAATAATTTAACATTAGGTTAAGTTAGACCTCGGATTGAAGTGCCAATAACCTAATGGACACAGCCTGCGAAACATGCACAACATAGTCGAAGGTTCGAATCCGTCATTGGACTGTTGTGGACTATTCCCATGCAAGTTTAAACTTAGTTAGGAATTGTTAAAATAAACATTAGTGAATTATTTAGATAATTTAATAATATTTCATATACATGCCCGAGCAGGGTTATTACAGTATGGACTACGACCGTACTGTGCCATGTACATAAAAAGTGGGAAAAGGGCAGAGTGAAGAATGTCGAACAGAAAATATTAGAAGTTCTTCCTGATTAAAAAACGACAAAAACAATTATTAAAATAACATAATAATATTATTTTAATAGTTGTTTTTAAGATCACATTTGAAAAAAAAAAAGACTAATTAAATAAAAATTTAATATTTTAAAATTCTGTAAAGAAAAACTAATATTCTAGAATATATTATACGAAAATAGTTTTCCACCGGCTGCGGAGTCCCATGACTCAAGCAACCAGTACGCATTTTACGCATTTTAAAGGATCTGTCGATTTAATATTAGAAATAACTATTGTTGTCCCTGGGCACACACTAGTTGTGAACTAGTAGAGTAATTTAAATCCGTACAGGGAAATTGAAAGAGGTGCGGTGGGCAGAGAGTACGATTTTCCATTTGATACGAAATAGACAGAAATTTTACATTTACAACAGTATTTATAAACATAAGGTTACAAAAAAAGGTTTGTCACTTTAAAGTCGGCATTTGTTTGCAGTAGGCACTCTGAAGATTAAATGAAACATTCGAATTTCATTTGATTTTCATAAAGTATAGACCATTATAAAAGTCTGATGTTAATATGAAACTAGATTATATATATGCTATTCTAACCCTTGTATTCATATATATTGAGCATTATTTTATATACGCATACATATAGTTGTCTGCTTCTGAATTTGAAAACTTGCAAAGGTTTTCGTACAGCACCTGCACATACAACTACCCGTCCTTATCATATTAATTTTAACGTTCGTTAGTTACGCCTAATATCACGCTTATAACACGACCACTATAGTCGATATTTAGAATGACAAGAATATCACATACCGCGCCAAATATACAATTTTGTACTTCTTTATTTTAATTTACAATTAATCACTTCTTTCCACTTCTATGTCGGGTATTAGCATATGATTTTACGTGCCGTCGTTCTAAAAAATAAACGTAGATATAGTTCAAAAGATGTAAGAAAAAACATTTTTCATTCTCAAACCCGATTTTTCGAAACAAATTCTGAACTAATTTATGACAGACAGACTACATAACGTCTCTCCAATAACGCGTACGTCATAACTTCAGCGCCTAAGAGGAATTCTGTGTAACTTGAAATTTATAAGGGCGCTAATAAAGTAACGCATACGTTTAAAACTCATGAAAGTTTTTTAAATTTGGAATTATCGTATACAGGAAATGTCAAAACGAATTAATCCGTCCATTTGTTGGACGCACACATGTGCACACACTCACACAACCTTGTGTCGTGCACGTTTATTTTTGATTCCCAAATTAACAAGCATAGAGTATTTCCGTTGGTGGGAGATAATTTTATACACTACTTTTTTAAAGTGGGGTGCAATAATTATCTTCGTAAGAACTCACTAAACTTGAACGAATATATAATGTAGTTTATTTTAATAACAAAGGTTTATTTTTAATTTAATATACTACTGGGAATTGAGACTTGAGATTTTGTTTTCATTTCAGATATTTTTTTTATTATTATACGCGAGCACTAAAATGGATTTGTCTAAATTCATGGTGAAGGTATAGGAAGTAGGGGATAAATGTTTGTTTGGAGAAATATTTTTGTTCAGCAGAATTACTTGAAAATTGACACAAAGTGTAAATAATTGGATATCTATTTAGGGATTTTTGCAAATTCTCATCCTCTAAAGGTCTAAACTAGTGGGATTTAAGTTTGTGTGGGGTAAACGGCGTGGCGGGTGGAGCCAGGGGTTCAGCTAGTCTTTATATAAAAAGGTAGTAAGTGGTTTGCCTCTAATAAATATCGAAAGAATTAAATATATGCAGCAGGAAAGAGTAATTATTCAATATAACATTGTTTTATTTTTCTTGATATCCGATTATTTTTTCGAAATTATATCAAAGTAGGAGGATTTAAGTTTGTATGAAACAAACCAACACCCACTGTTAGAATTGTATTTCAAATGTGTTTTTGTATTTTTCTTGGGGCTATCCAAAATATATAAAACTGCGGTTATGTGTGACAACGTAATAAGGAAAGAAATAACTTGTTTTCTTATAAAGTATTGGTTAGTGTATATCAATATTAATTATTTATCTAAATAACGCTACTGTTTCATGCAAAGAGCGGGCCCGACTTTAAGTTGACTGTCTAAATTAATTAGGAAGCTTACGAAACAAGCATCCCTTCTAGCAGCTTCAGCGCTGAATTTTATTTAATTTTCTCCAGCTTAGTAAAGCGATACTAGCGCGGTAAAGCGCTCACTTCTTAGTTTCCAGACGACTTTGCTAACCGCAGAGGATTTTCAAGAGCTTATTCGTGTATAACTAATGCGGTTTGGTTTCAAACGTTCTTTCTATATATATTGTTCAGACAGATACTAACATACCTTTTTATTTATACTAGGGACACACAATCAAATAATTTAAGCGAGGTCAGCCTCTGGTCTGTGAATCGGGTATAATAAATTTGTTTATTTTTAAATGACTTTACTCTGTGAAATTTTATCAATACCTTTTATTTAATCAATGCACTTATATAGCTAAACATAAATAGGAGCCGTTAACTACTAACATTATTATTTGCAATTTCCCTTCAATTTTTCTCAAATGTTTTTAAAATATTAAAAAGTATAAGTAAATCAATTAACAGCTTTAACGTTTTTATAGTGGAGCTTTGCTGAACTTATAGTGATCACACAACGATTAGAAAAACAGAATTTCATTAAACTTTCTTTAGAAATTCATTAGCAGGTACCTACACCTTCATAGAAGATATATCTAGATCTTCTTCTCCCTGCCCTTTTCCCACTTTTTCTTACGTAGGGCACAATATTACCGTAGTACATACTGTAATAGGTTTTGGCTATAGTGTTTTTACGGCTCGCCGCCTGCCTGACGTCAACCCACTTCAGGCATGTACATGAAATATTATTAAATCGAAATTATTTACTAATATTTCTTTTAACAATTCCCAACCCAGCTTAAACTTGGTGGGAAATGGTTCAAAATAGTCGAATGGCGGATTCGAATCCACGACCATGTTGTGCATGTTTGGCAGTGCATACCCTTATAAGGAATCGCCTATAGCCTAGTGGTTTTGGGGGCGGTCGTGGGTTTGGATCCGTCGTATGACTGTAGGTAATTGTGAACCATATCCCAGCACAAGCTTGAGTTTATTTAATTATTTTAATATATTTTAGTAAATAATTTCCATAATCATAAAAAGTAAACATTTTCGATTAAATAGTTTGTATAAACACAATCGTTTGAACGTTATACTATTTTATAAAACTTAAAGCATATACTATAAATCTACGCTACTCTCGTAGTATAAAGTTCATAATTTATTTGGTATCTTTAAAAACTTTTAAAGGCAAATGAATAATTCTAAGTACTTTCATAGGTACTTTGTCTATAGCTTTTAGAGAGGCTATTGACAAAACAATATCATGTGCAAAATAAAACTTAGACATTTCATTTTTTATGAAAAATCAAAAATTTATCTTAATTCGTGCTAAATTAAATCTCTACCAATAATCTGTTCTATATAATAAAAAAAAAGAAACTGTTTGTTTTTTTCTCGGTCCTAAAAATACTCAATAAATTTTCATGAATTTAATTGCTTAGATAGAGCCTAGGCCCAATTATGAAAAAAATATTATAGCTTCTATTTATCGTTAAAATAAACGTTGAAGCAAGTAAAATATAACATACAAATTAATTCAAATAACATCCCATTATTTTTAACTTAGCCTATTATTTAATGTAATTTATAAGTGCTACCTTTATAATGAACATAAAAAAAAGAAATAGTATCCTCGAGTGAATTATTCTACTCAGCTATTTTATATCCAACAAATATTTTCCTATATAACAAATACGTGAATAAGTTATAAATACAATCTAGAGGCGGATATCCAAACATATTTTAATATTATGTAGATAAATATAACCGTAGATCTCTCAAGTAACATTCAATTTACTACGTTAATATAATATTTTCTTTCATAAGAAAACGACCACTACCGTAGATTTATAACAATATGTCAATGTAGGCTGTAATGAACTATTAATTTATATGAATTAAAACTAGTTTTATGTTATGTAATTATACCACTATAACTAAAACTTTAAAGGAATAAATACACAACGATGCTTAACGTAATTCATTAAATAAACTTGAGTCGTTGGTGTCTATAATCCGAGATTCGCAGTTAAACCGCAAAATCGGCGTCGTACGATGCCGCCGCGACCGCCGGCCGTCCGACTTGTAATACCGGTGTTGTCCGGCAAGATGGCGTCGCAATCGATAGCACCACAACGCCCACGCCAACACGCCTGCGCTGCACCGCCCTGTGCAATTGCCCTTTGCAACCGGTGTGCACCGACACCGGCCCGCCCTACACAGCCGACAACCTTTCCCGCTTTACGATCGCCCTTAACTACCTTACCTTACTACTTAAACTTTTCATCAATTTTAAAGTACGATTTCGTAGCTCGGTTTTTATATCAAGAGCGCTGACAGGTTCAATTAATGATTAAGTAAATTATATATTAGAAACTTAACATAATATATCGATGTAACATATAAATTTATACATGTTATTAGTTATATACACTAGTTTATTAAAATATATGCACGTGTAACCCACAGGCAGTTAGAGTTGGTAGTTACGTTTATTATTATGCGATTAAACAGCGTATCTAAGTCGTATAATAAATGCAATAAACTTTTACGTACACTAGCTGACGCGACATACGTTGTCCTGCCTCAACTATGAATATTGTATTCGAATTGGTATATTTAATAAAAAAATATTGTAAAAACATAGTTTTTATTATTTACAATTCCGTCTCAGTTGGTTCAGTTTGCATTCTATAGGTCGCGTCAACTGTCAAAAGAACTAAGGTTAGAAAAGTTGATCGTAAAGCATTCCTAAATTTCCGCGCAACTATCTTAATTTTTAATTTCATAAGAACCTTCTCCTGACAATATTAAACTCATAAAAAAGAATTAGCGAAATCAGTCCATTCTTTCACGCGCGATGCCGTGACCAAGGGATATACGGATTCATTTTTATACATATAGATAGGTGCTATATAGGGTACTAGAAATAAAATCTAAAAAAAAATCATTACATAAAGAAATGTGAATGGAAAGTTTTATTAAAAATAAAAAAGATTATGTATGACATATATAAGTGAGACTAACATAACGCAGAAATGAACATAATTTGTATGTTTTTACATTAAACGGTGACTCGCATATGTCTTTGTGACTTAAAAATTTTAAAATATCTAAGTCCAATATAATAAATTAAAATATCCAACCAAAACAACTTTGGAACACTACGTTTTTTTCCCTATTACTTTACTGAAAAATTCCACCGATACTAAATTTTAAAAGGCGCCCAGAGTGCCGCAATTTGCGTGAACATGCACTGACGTGGGACGTTTTTTAACTATTTCTACGCGAGAAATCTATTTATTGGGCCCCTCAGACCGCGCCTTTGTCATGTTGTCGAAATCGAAGTCAGGTAAGCTACGGAGGGGAGAGGAACGTTTCGCCACAATTACTCTCAAAATGAGCATTCAAATGGGATGGCGGGCCCTAAAAACTGTACAGAACAGCGCTCGGTGCCACGATGGCTTTATTTTTGCTGCCATTACGAGAAATCTATTGCTTCAAATAAAACGCCTATCTGTTGCGAGTTCAAAACCCAGTTTATTGTTCGCTGCTAACGGCTTGACGCATGACATCGAGATTTCATGTTTCAGTGCAGTACTAATATTTTATGGCTATCGAGTATAACTATCCAAACTCTGAATGACAATCAAACAAAAACCGTTTTTGCATTAAAATAAATATTATTTCCATTCTTATTACTAAACAATTCAACGACTGAGACTCCTTAAAATTTGGCTTTGTTAGAAACGTGCTACATTTACCAGATCCATAAAGGCCGGAAGCGTAATATCACTCTATCCCATTAGGTATATGTATAAACGTGTGTTTGTTGACAGATATGGAGCGGGTTACGATTTGGCAGCCAGGAGGAAGAACGCGACGCGGGAGTCGACTGCAACTCTGAAAGCATGGCTTAACGAGCATAAGAAGAACCCCTATCCGACAAAGGGCGAGAAGATAATGCTGGCGATCATAACAAAGATGACGTTAACACAAGTGTCGACGTGGTTCGCGAACGCGCGCCGTCGACTCAAGAAAGAAAATAAAATGACCTGGGAGCCGAAGAACAAGACCGACGAAGACGACGACACCATGCTGTCTGATGAAGAGAAAGAAAAAGACGACCAAGAAGATAAAATCAAACCCCACAAAGGTTCGTTGAGCTGTTTATTAAAACAACATCCAGTAGTCAATTCAAAGTTTTCAGACACCGTTAACGAGTTGACTGCCGGTTGTTGGATCATGTTTAATCCAATTTTGCGCCCTCTGTTGTGATATCACCCTGCGAATTGAATTTTCATGTTGTGTTTTGTACCTGTATGATTTTAACTGCAACAGCGAATGCGAATTGCTTTTTCGGTTAATATACTTTTAGTAGATATGTGTTATTTTCATGTCCGAATTGAGCCGGCGTTGTTAAACGTTTTAAATTGCTTTAATTTTGTCGGTGTATAAATCGTCGAGTGAATTGGCATAACCCGGCTGAGCCGGAGGGTGTGCGGCAACCGGTAAGGAGATAGGAGGAGAGGGGAGGCACGCGTGGGACGGGGAGGGGGTGGTCTCAGGCGTGTAACTGTGCGTAACCGCTCCTCGCTCTCGGATTTCCTATTCGTAGTAAAGTGGGCGGCGCCCGGGACCAAATTTCATATAACGCTTCTTCCGTTCGTTGGTACAAGGGGCTCGGAGGTCGCAGCGAGCTTGTCTGACGATCTGCCCTACTTCATGTTCTTGCCAAAGGATTTGTCGAGTTCGTGGATCGTTTCTTTTATAAGGATATTTCGGCGAAACATTAAGTAAGTACGACTTCGGGGATTTATAACATTTCGATTTAGTATCGAGCAGTACGCTATGTGTTTACTGAAGCTCGGTCATTATATAAATTCTCAGGGCGGGCTCAATATGAAATAGATTTATGGACGTCACAAAAATCGGACTGCAATAAAATGCAGTCGCGGCGTGGGAGACCGCCCGGCTTTAGTCGTGGTTGTCAACGACGTATAAATTATAAGTAGGTATTGTTACAATAAATATGGTTTGGAGCGAGAGTGTTTTCATTGCAAACTTCATGGGACTAATGGAAGTGCGAGGGCGTCACGCCTAACGCGCGGCGCACGTCGTCTAATGAAGCCGACTATTGTCGAGATAGGAGTGTACTTAATTCGTGGTCTCGAGTAGCGGCAGTCGGGGTAATAAAACGGCAACAATAAAGTGGCGAGATGCATGGGAGCGCTTTACGTCGCCAAATATAAAAACACTGGAAGTGTCTCCCCAAAAAAAGGTAACAAGAATATACAATTGGATACTTCGCGCATTCGATGAACAGGTTTTATGTAGGTATTCACATTTCATATAAATCGTGTCGATAAAATTGACAAAATATCGTTACGTGGGCCATACTCATATAAAGTGTTATTTACAACTAAATTTTATTTTAATTTATGTAAAGAATATAAAAATATTTTATTGGGTTCAGTATCTAATTTTAATTGACTTGATTCTAGTTGAACTTGGTACTATTAATAATTTCGTGTAGATTTTTATTTTTGTCCTGGACGCAATAGCATATAAACAGATTATTAAACACAAAAGGCACCCTAAGTATATGGTTAACTGTAAAGATCGCTCAAAATATTTTACTGTCTTTAAATATTCCAATATTCCTGATGGACCATGGAGCCGAAATATCTTGAAATGGCAGCCATGTACAGGTCCAGCGTAGATAGGCCTCCCACAAGATGAACCGACGATGTTGTCGAAGTAGAAGTTTGAGTCCACTGGATGGGTGACCGACCGACTAGATCCAGTGGCTCAAACACCGATCTTTGTGACTATCAATGGGAAAGCTTACGTCCAGCAGTGAACGTCGATCGGCTCATAAGAAGAAGTAGAAATGTTTCGAAGCCGTCCATATTATAATCAGTGCTAGATTTTGTAATAAACGAAAGGAATGAGATGAAGGTACTTCTAGCTATTTGTAATCGATGTACACTAAACATCCCTCTTCATTTGCGACAAAAAAGTCGCAAGAAGGCGTCCCTAAACATTTAAAACAGGATTAGAGGCGCGCACTCTAGCTCCCACTTCCGAAGTCTACACTTATACATTACTATAAAGGAAGCAAGTTGTCAGCAAATGTAAAGTTTCCATTAACCAAATTTTTAAATAAAAAAGAAATTATCAACATTTTTACCTATTTGTGATTATTATCTGTGTTTAAAACAATTCATCGAAGTTAGGTTTAGCTTAAACGCGTTAAAATCTTTTCGATTGACGAATGCTCTACGGATCATTTTTAAAAATTTTAATTTAATATGTATTTTTATACGTCACATAGATTTGAGATAAATCATCTTTCAAACACAAATAATAATAACGTCACTTTCAACATAATAAAATAAATTTGTACTTTAGTGTTAACTCCTACATACAAACGGAAGTTAAGTGGATAGTTAGGTACTGCGGTGCAATGCGTATCCCAGAAATAGTTTTTTTTCGTTTACGTAACTATCTACAATATGATCAAATACAGCAAAATCTAACTAATAATTTCAAAAGTCAAGATGATTGTCATGTCGGTTTTGGGTTCTTTTTTCTTCGCAACTTTCGATTTGATTTGACCCATTGTATCATTCTAACTTATCATTTATAACTAGCTATTTATTTGTATGTATTTAATTTACGAGGACATCTATATACTCTTCTTCCTTATACACTAACATAATATTTTTAATAATATTCACATGATGATCATTGATTTAATATACGTATACATCAAGATTCACAGGACACATTCCCATATAGGAAAAAATCCTTTTTTTTAATCAATTTTTTGTTATTTGTTAATTAATATAGATTTTATATACATTTTTCTTCAAGGCAAGCTTTATAAGTAAAAGGTTTACCTACGACCAACACGGAGCGTGCTATTAATCCCCAATAAACAAAACACTACATACCTCGCACGATATGCCCGGCCAAACTAAAACGTCAATGTAAGCGACGTGTAATATATCATTTTAAGTCACGGCAAACAAAGCCAATATAAAAGCTTTCTCACGCGATCCCCGCCGTCGTCGACAAACAAACATACAGAACTATCCCGCGCTAAGCCGCTCATGAATAAAAGCTCATATTCGGACCCCACCAATAAATGTTAATTTCAGTCGTAAGCGCGCGTCGCAAACAAAATATTAATCCCGTGCGCGTTAATGGAAAACGAGTGCAGAAGTAACACAAACAAGTGTGTTTCGGAGAAGTAATAAATTGAAGTGAGCTCCTATGAAGTGCACGCTGCGTCGGAGTGCGAGTGAGAGGGTCTTAGAGGGCTCAGTGGCGCCCCTCGAGGCCGAGACACATTTTATTATGCGCCACTTCGCCCCCGGCTTTGGTGACTAAAGGGGAAAACCGCTCGACGCGAATCTGAGTGCACGGCCTGTTACAATTTCCACGACCCCGCAGCGATGTCGCCTCCAGACGAGATAAATCCATCGTTTCCATACACCAATACCGATACCCACACTTCCATACAAGAATCAGGGCTTTCCCAACGGGGGGAGGGAGATACCTACATACAAGTATGAAAAATAAAAACTACTTATAACACTATCACTTAGACATATTCTCAAAAGAATGTCACTATTACGTTACGAGGTATAATGATACTATCATTATTATGTTTATTATCATTTCCTGAGAGAAAGTTAAAAATAATTGAAGTAGTCACTTTTATTATAAGCTAATGTAAAATAACCAGGTTCAAGGTATATACTAATTGATAGTCAAGAAATTAACGGAACGAAGATATCGTTAAGGTATTAAAGCATCGTTGAACGCCCTCTTATCTGCGTCGTTGTGGCCTTTTATTGCATTAATACAATGAAAATTAAAACAATTTGCCGGATAAATATCTTCGCGCTGGGTATCAGTGGCATCCCTATTTATCCCTAGTGAAGGGCAACGCGGATAACCCCTCTTAAAAGCAATGAGCAGTCAGCATTAAATGGAATAAAGAGAATGAAGTCGACCGCTCGCGCCTCCCGCCCGAGCGGGCCTCTGAATTTCATTACGCACGCCGGCCCCCTCCGAAACCTACTTTACAACAGAAAATGGCATTGTGATAATACTTAAAGACTTATAAAATTTTGCTGAATAAATACATTTTTTTTGTAATTGCACAATAACCACGCTTTTTATAATAGACCGTTAAATTACCCTTATTGTTGTAAAAAAAATAAACTTCTTCTTTAGAAATTTTATGAACGTACGTTACTATTCCGTAAATTATAAACACGATGGAATTAAATTTTATAAGACGTCAACATATTCATGCTAGTTATATAAATCTTCTGATATAATCGTCAATAGTCTATTTTTGGGCTACTAATGAATGTGTTTGGGTTAATTCTATTAAAGTTTTAAATAAGGTCTGCGATAAACATATTTATCTAGTAATTGTAGATCGTGTATAAATGTATATGTACCTTCTATTTGTTTAAATATTGGTACACGAAAAACAGCGTGAAGAGGTTGACCATTAATTGTATGGGTCGCGCATTCGTCGGCAAGAAGTGCGGTGCCGCGGGCGCTGGGAAATGCGAAATAAATGCTCGGCTTAAATGCGAAAGGGATCGCTGTGCCCGGGGGTAGCCGCGCCCCAAAGTGGTATTTTCACTTCGCTAATCGGATAACCACTTAACGAATGGGTCACTGCACGACAAACGTATTTTCACACGACTTTCCCGAAGGGAGCCCGAGATTTCGCTCCGCTACAAGTAAAAACTTACGTCGCCGGTGTAATGGTCACGTCGACACGCGTATCGATCGCGAAATAAACGATTTAAGCTTTTTTATTGTTGTAATCGATAGTTGCTCTGCAGTGGTAATCTGCTGTCACGCGTGTCGAACATTAAATATGATCAATGAATGCGTAATCTTTACAGATGAGGAGCGGAAGAGCGATGAGCTGCTGCAGGGAATGCATCATCAGCTGCTCGGCTACGGGATTAAAGAGGAATCAAAACGTGGGGCTTCGGATTGCGGAGTGCCGATTCCTGCGTCGAAACCGAAGATATGGTCGTTGGCAGACACGGCTGCATGTAAGACGCCTCCGCCGGCTGCCCAGCCCTGGCCGCAGCACTCGTATGGATCGGGGCCGGAGCGCGCCGCTCCTTTAGACGGCAGCGCTAATGGATTCGTTCTGCCTGCTACGGCGGCAGCCAGTCCGGCCAGTGGAGCTTACGGCCGGTACGGTGGCTTTCCCAGCGGAAATTACGGACAGCACCCGTGCGTACATCCCGCAGCATTCCCAGACGTTCAAACCGACACGCCGCCTCAGACGCCGCCGAACATGAAAGTGCCGAGCGTCGCAAACCCGCTCGGCAGCGGGGGCGGCTCCGGTTACTGCTTCCCGAGGCATCAGCAGTCGCCGCAACGCGACCCGTACCACAACCCCCACCACGCTAACAACCATCAACCCAACCAGCCACACCATAATGAAGGGTCAGCCGCATTTAAGCCGTTTTATAAAAGGTTATTATCCCTTTTTATATATTTTTAGTTCAGTAAGGTCTCTAGGCGTTTAAACTCAAACCGAAACCCATATAATGTCAAGGAGCTTCTATAGATCGAAAAAAAAGCAACAACACGTGAAAAGAGTGAATGTTTCCTATTCCAGTTCGCACTACTCCAACGGTTTCGTGTCAGCCGTCTGAAAGCGGACCGCGCACCACTTGCGGTGAGTTACTGATTGATTCAAATTGATGATGCTGAGCGCCCGCTCCCGGAGTCCCATGTAAATGAGAGACGCTGCCGTAAATGGATGATCGTAGTAAAGATATCGACGAAGCCATATAGTTTCGAGACGGCGGCGCAGGCTCGCGTTGGGGTGTCATGTCGGTAATTGAAAACAATGGAAGCAAGGCGGAAGGGCGAGCGAGGCGAGATTGCAATCTTACGTCATTTGTCAGTGTCACTGGGACGCGCCGTACACCTACGTAACCACGCTGACCTGTCCAAGTTATAACCTAATATTCTAACAGACAGACATATTCTGATGACTGATAACGAATATGCGACCAACATTTTGATTTAAACTAAAATAACATTTCGAAAATTTGAATACTCATGTAATTAACTAAATTTTGATAATGTAACTTAATTTATTTCGGTCGGTGTAATTACCTACATAGCGGTTTATTTTTGTCTGAGTTATAAAGTTCAGATGTAAATGAAGGTCGAATTATACGTAAAAGAATCAGATCCTCAAATTCGTCAGTTTATAGAGAAGTGATTCGAGAAATTGTTTTATTTTTATTTAAAAATGATCTTTACAGATCATCCAATGATCTTTACAGACATACGTCTATTAATAATCTAAATAGAATTATTTTAAAGGTAGCTACATTATATTATAGCAAAACCTTGCGAAGACAAATTCTATTCATCTTCACTTGGGGTCATTTAGAAGCATTTTTCTAAGAGTCCTCGAGGGATTTCTAAGAAGGGGCAGAGGCATCCACGTCTCATTACAATAAATCGCGAGTTGGCGGCCACCGCACAGGGCGGCTGCGCCAAGAATTCTGTTTTAGCCAAACGCTCACAAATTCACATCTATAACTTTTTGTATTATTTTCGTTTTCACGCCTTTTTGTCCGTCGGATTCCTTGACGCGAATATAATTCCTTATCGCGGCATTCCTTAAAAGGAATCAAAAAAGAACGAATCGAATCGACAGTTCTTGTTTTCTGCTTAAGTAACATACCTGAGTCGTTTTTATTTGCCCAAATAATATCGCTACTAAATCGGAGCGTCATTCTTTTATATAATTTATTTTCAGCTTACGGCGTTCATTATTCTTTGCTTATTTGGAATATTTATAAAGTAAAATAATTAAATTAAAAAGTCAAAAGGAAATTAAGTAAAGACGTAAATTCCACAAATCGAAAATATGACTCCGTATAGAGTAGAGGATAGACCAAGAAAAAAAAGAAGAGGGCATTAATGAAAAAAAAATCATTACAATACGATTGCTCGCCTATCACAAGTAAAACACCCGTAATTTTATTGTTATTCGGGGCACACCTATTCCTAATTCTGTTGTTCACTATATCTAATTTGAATAATACGGAGCCGGAATTGTGGGTAAGACAAAAAACTTTAATTTATGAATGCACAATGAGTATTGTTCACGGAGTGGCTAAAGTGAGGTGAGGAGATGCGGCAGCGCTTGGTCCTTGGAGACAGATAACGCACGGCGAACGTGCGTGGGCGCGATCTCAATGGAGCCTCTTCATTCACCACACTACCTCGGCATTAAAGCCGCTTTACTTTTTTCAACAGCCTAATCTTTTCTCTTATCTGTTGATCCTCGGGTCCTTCCCTGTTTCATTCAGTCGTAAGTTGCCCGGCTAACCTGTTCGACTTCTTTTTTCATTGACGCCGTACAAAGCTAAGATGACCGCGGGCGAGGTCGAATTTTTATTTCTTTCACATTTTGGTTTTCCGGTCCGAGCGATTCGTTAATAAATTCTCAGATAATGAGACTGAACGTTTCGTCACCTCATCTCGATTGGCTTGGACTTTTTTCTTTTTCGGCCGTTATGTGTGAACGCCGCGGAGGGCTGACTTCGGCGACGGCGAGATAGAATCGAAACACCTATCGATTCGGACCGTCTTTTTTTCGATAATTTAAATACCGCTATTCTTTATAGAGGAGACCTTTATCGTAAAATAGGCTGCCTTTGTAAATAGACAGGATATTGTGGATTCGTTCAATGTTTTGTATTGAAAAAAATTAAGTTTTTTTTTTATTGTTACAGGTAAAGCACGTGCAATCAGGGTCGCCGCTCTGCCCACCAACCCATAGGGACTATCGAATTTTCATTGTGGCAAAAGTGTTTTGTTTCATTTGTACGAACTACTAAGCAAATTGTTTTCAGGATATCTTTGTCAGATAAACTTTCGCAGATATAAATTTTTAATTAATTATTTGGATACATATTTCGGCATAGTTTTACTTTCTGTAATATATAATATTTCGTTAAATTGTACTTAAATTGTGTTTAATGTGATTTGAACATCTCGACAGTTGTCTTTAGTACTTAAAAATCATTGTACGAAATCAACGTTGCTCAGTATTTTTATAGATTTAAGAATATTATGGAATTATTATCCTAATTATTTATAAAAAAAATAGATACACGGCAAGCGCAATTAAAAGTAAGTAAAAACGAAATTAGTTATTGGATTTAGTAAATTATAGCAAATATCTGATTCCGCGAAGGAATGCTTTAAGTTAAGTTTATATTTTATGATTTCCTCTAGTTTTGTTCTTCCAAACTTTGTTTTGATAGTAAACGTTTCTTGGCACATTACTCAATAGTTAATGAGTGTAATCGTTTTGGTAGTAGTACGTATACTTTAACGATGTAGGGATTGAATCACTAAGTTTCATACATACACACACATACACAAGTAGAACGATATATATGTAAAATTAAGAGTGACACCAGCCATGTGTTTATTTTTGTTAATATCTAGATGAATGAATCGATTAATAATTATCGATTCTTAATTATTGTTGTTGTCCCTGTACATATAATAAAAAGTTTTGTAGATTTTCTATTTTTAGTTTCACAAAATGTGTACAAAGTAATAACTTTTTTTTGCAATTTCGAAGTTGTTTGAAAACACATCGGAAAAAAATTATAAATATTGTTTTAAAATAGTATTATTAGAATACCTGTAAATAATATATATTCTGAATAATACTTTATTTTCAAATCGATCGCAATCACTTTCATTTGTATTACGAATAAATAAAAGCGAAATGCTATGTTACATGTCACATGTGTGGCTATAGTCGTACGGTTGACATTTGAAAATGCATTTCGATCCATAGTATGTTTAAACGTGGTCTTATAAAATTATTATAATTCTGCTTACCATTTTTTAAAATAAATATTGCGTTGTCATTCGACTACCACATACGTGGACTGTACGTAACTCTCGTTGCCCCGGAGCAAACCTGTTTTACACGGGACCGAGGTTGACCCTCGTAGACCCTCTTAGTTTGGGGTTCTCATTGACAACTAACAGGTAGTGCTAACAGGTTGAAACTGTGAAAGCTATGATTTTTGAATTTCACCGACGCTTGTTTTATTTACAAACAAAGAAGCACTACATACATGAACATTTGATGATAGATTTTTTAAGATAATTTATTATTCACTATCATTAAGGTGTCTTCGTAGCAATAAATATATTATTTCACATTTAAGGTGTGCATGTTTTGTTTAGTAATTTTCCTTTTGTCCCATTGCAACTGTAGACCACTACACGAGTTAATATAAAGCAATATATCAGAGGCTGGTCATTAACAAGTTAATATTACAACGACACGTTTAAAATGATGTGACCAAATCGAATACATTCGCTTAATAATAAATGTTCTATATAGATATTTATAGAATATGTAACTATTAATAATTATTATGAGTAAAATTATGTAACGATTGTAATTAAATCTTTATTTCAAACTTATATATTTTATTTAATCACCTTTACCATAAACTAGTTTTATAAGCAATTACTAATTTATTTATGTGTTTATAACTTGTAATACCAGATATTCTACTAGTTGAATAGTCTATATTTTATCGAATAAAGAACAGTCTTCGAGAACATAATAAAAACAAAACATAACCATTTTAAGTGTAATATCTTCAAGTGAATTAAGAACAGAATGTGGAAAAAGTCGATAATGATTCGGTAAAACTGGAATATTCAACGAGGGTTCCACCCTACAGCTCTCAACTCTTAAACAATGCTTAAAGGCTAATAAAAGAACCACTTTTTTCAACTTTTAAGAGCGAGGTTAGATACAGAACCCCTCCATACGGCGAGTCGTAATTTAAATTAATTAAAAGGGAAGTTTAATTAATGGCCTCGACGAAATATCTTGAAGATAAACAGAGCTTTTCTAACTTAATCGAAGCGATTGACAGTAACTAAACGTAGACCTGCTACTAAGACAAAAGATAGATACTTACTTAGATAAAATCACTCGAGTTAATTTATCGTGAAAGCCAGAGAAATGGATACACTGTGGACCAACACATCATCACTATATTATCATCCCTCATGGAACATTTAACGATTGGTTAATAATTTACCAATTTCATTGATATATCGAACGCACGGTTCATGAACATTATTACTTACTTTCAACGACTATATATGTACGTAACTTGTTAGATTGTCAGTACACTTAAAAAGTAGAATGTTAAAAATAAAACAATTCATTGAAAGGCTGTTTCATTTTTTTTAAATAGTAACGCAAACAATTGGTATGGGTGACTTCTTAATGAGAGTTAGTACTACTATCTCGTAGAATGGTCTATCTACAGTGGTATTTTCAAAGAAGAGGGCGTAAAAACTGGCAACGCAGCTGCAACTCATCACATTTAGTGGATGTTCGTGGGTGGCGGTGATCAATGAACATACAGCTACCCGCTGTTCATTTGCTATCTTTTCCTATTATAAACGAGGATACAGATATAAGACATCATCATCATGTTTAACTACATAATAAACATTTTAATTAAAAAATACATAAAATAAAATGCGAGGAAGTTATTGTGTTGCGACTGACTCAAAAAGAATATTCAATATCTTTATTGTTAAAAAACGAATAAATGTCAGAGCCTAAATTTATTTAATTTCTCCTAATTAATTGTACATTGTATTTTAATGTTCAATACTAATAAAGATGTCATCAATAGAGATGAATAGAAGACGTAGTAAGATTTGTATATAACTAAATATAGAGAAATAACAAATGTATTGTTCTCCCATATCTCAGTCAATCAAGAATTTAGAGAAAGATTTATAGAGGTAATTAATCAAAATTATCTAACATTTTTTTTAAATATTATAAATCTCTGCATCAATAAATCTTTGTAATAAGTGTATTTCCTTACTTTAAAGAATATATTATTATTTACATATATTCAATATAATTAGAAATTAGCGATCCAGCTTCGCACGGGTAGCACTAAAAAAATATCCTATCTTTCAAGTTAGACGAAATTACACACAGTGACCAAATTACAAAGTAAACAATATTTTAGGTAATTTTTTACACCTTGGGTCACTTTATTGGAGTTTTAGTAAGGACCCATAATTTATTTTTGAAAATATAATAAAGCATATGTCACCCGGGTATAGTGTAGCTTCCCAACAGTGAAAGAATTTTTTAAATTGGTTCAGTAGTTTCGGAGCCTATTCAATGCAAACAAACAATCCTCTTTATAATATCAGTACAGCAAAGAAAAATAGCAAGAAACTGTTGATTTAAATAAGATAGCACAAATGGCAATTATTGGGGTTGTTCCATATCCTACGATTGGTTTTTGAAAGGGATGGATGCCAGATAATAGAATAAAAATATTAAAACAATTTTATTCCTTGTAAAAATCCCTAACCTAGCGTTTTCACGAAAGAAAACGGATGAACTGGACGAACGTTGTACCTAAGGTTAATCTTGTAACAATAAATTGTTTGGAGATTAAAAATAACCCCAAAGGTATTAGCTATTTATTATAAAATATTCCAACAAAAATAAGATCCCTTACCCCCATACTCTAGACAACCAAAGACCAAAATAGACCATATGTGAATCTAAGATGTATAATACACAGATCATTAACATATATTATAAATCAAACCCAAATAAAATGTTACTATAGTAACACAGGTTTTGTTTTATAAAAGGATAATATTTTTTAATATAACTGTATCGATCATATCTTATATTAATAACATATCAAATGCGGAAACGATGAAATCCGATAAAAAAAATCTCGATGACAAACAAAACGTAACTACGGCTTTACTTAATCAAATCCGTCACTATGGCAATTGAATGCGTAATAAAACCGCCAGTACACATAAAACAGCAATAAACATTGACAATACAAATAGGGGCTAATAACCCGAAACCAATCAAACGGGCCGGCCGAGCGGGACCAATGCTCGAATACATTTTATAGTTATGTGCCCACCTTTATACAGATTAGAGCTTGCAGATGATTGCCGCAATAAAATTGTTTGCCGGAGTCATGGCTTTTAATTAGTTGACACTATACAATAAAGTTCATAAGTTTACGGCTTTATAAACGACCTAGAACTTGTGGGAGATGGGCAAATTAAGGTCGTATTTGCCGATATTTTGGTAAGTATCTAATGACTCTTAAACTATCTTTGTTAATATATTAGCAAGGGTTATTAAATAAATTGCTGTTTCTGTTATAAGTTAATAAAGAACAATATTTTCTCAACGGTGACAAATAACAAGAGCTTGAAAGGTCTATCCACAACTCTATTATTATAAATTATCCTTAGAGTACCAAAAAAAATATACTGTGTGCCTGTGATATATGTATTATGATATCTTCTAATTTAAATATATTTAACAACTACGTAGTGAGCTATTCGATAACTAACAACAGATACTAAAGTCTCAAAGGTTAAGTCTAGCTTCCAAAGTTTTAAGCGTATAACGCCAGATGGCACACCTGGTAGCGTTTTAAGGCCGCATGGCGATTTTGAACTGAATACTAGTTTAAACCAATTTAAAATTTACCTTGCTCAAAATCTAAAGTTAAATAAATAAACAAAAATAAATATATTTTATAAAACAAATGAATAAATATTTTCACACACATTAATACTCTATGGAACGGTAAATAATATAAAATACATTTTCACGAAAAGATAACAAAATTTTTAACAATGGTAGAGCCCGCAACATCTTTTCCACGAATGGGCCGGCTTAACTGGTGAAATACCATGAACTCACAGAAGCCAGGCTTGAAGTTGGAGTATTTTATACTTTTGCGTTTCGTCGAATAAGTGAGGTGCCAGAGGCCCGGTGTCAGTCCGCTTCCCCTTTCCATCATGTCTTACATAGGATTTGATGAGAAGGGTAAAAGGATTGGATGGGGAAGGGGATGAAAAGGAGAATTAAATATCCTTTTTCCTGTCATTCCCCTCCTCTATCCATTCAAGGAAGGCAACACATCTGTAACTCATTTGCTTGTTTATATTATTATAGACATTAATGTATATCATTTTAAGCTAAAGCTTTAATTGCCCACAATAAAAAAAAAACCAATAGTGGATTCAATACAATTATTTCCTCATCCCCTTCCCATCTGTTTCTAATAAGAAAAGGATGTGACGCCAAACGTGTCTCTTTCACCTACCTTCCACCGACGTCCAAGATGCACCGACGACCCGGTCAAGGTCGTGAGAGCACAATAAGGCGACCAACACTACTCTTAGTGATAATTCTGTGTTGAGATAATCGACAAAAAGTTTCCATTTTTTTATGTATTTCAATACTACAATCCAAGCATACGTATGTTTTAAAATCAATAAAATATATTTTTAAAGGTCACAATTAAATTACTATTCAATATCGCATGCCACGAATAATTTATGAGGAAGCAAATTTTAAGCGCTTAAGTACAAAGGTGCGAGCAACTAAGTCAAGCCCACCTGCTCCGGCCAAGGTGTCGGACCTAATCACTTCAGATTTCTGCGCAACCGGCCAAATTTATTCATACCTTCCCTCACATTTATCACCGCCAGCCTTTCTCAGTAGTTTTTCGCATATATGGAAAGACTAGGGGTTACTCCCTTGCTTTACTGATCGTATAAAATATTTTTACCTTAAAAGCTTAATAAATAGATGGAATTCAGTTAGACTCTAAGGCAATAAATGGCGTAGTTTTGTTATGTATCAGTCAATTATTGTACCGTCTAACAGTCAATTAAAATAATGAACACGTCAATTATTTAGAAAAACAGACGAGCAACACATTATTTCTAAATTGAATGTTAAAAGGAAAAATGAAATAGTTATATTATTAATTGCCTATTAAATTTTAAATATAATAAACTGGTTAGGAATTGAAAATTTCATACATATTGAATACACAAGTACGGACAGGATTTATTGACAATTCCATGGAGAATTTGCCAGCGAAATTCTATCACGCCTCGGAGGGAGAGCCGTTAGAATTTCGTGCACCTTGCCGAAACTAATAAATCAAACTATTGCGTAATGCCGACGCTATATGCATAGAGATCACCCGGGCCTTCGAATTTATTTATTATCTGTTTCGTATAAAACAGATTTCGAGCGATTTACGAGATACGTAGCGGCCGCCGGCCATATTTATCTTGATTCAAAAGCATTCCACGCGTGTTAGATTTTCAAACGAACATTTTTAACAAACTGCATATTAAAATTAGGCATTAAAAACTTTTAAAACATTTATGCTTATTTATTAATTATAAATGTTTCTTAGCAATTGTCTGTCTGTATTAATAGTATTTACAAAGATTTTACATGTGACACGCTGTGAGTTAAAATAGTCGTCAATAAATTTTTTAGGCTTTTTCAAAAAATAAAAATTATAGAAAAATGGTTTTATAATACTAGAAAGTATTTCTAGTATTAGAAAACCATTCAGCAAATGTGATATGAATATAGTTGATATGTATCTTAGTCTTTTTCCCCTTTCTATTATTTTCTAATAAGGAAGCAATGGGACGATTTGACGGGGTGGGGGATGGATAGGAAAGGGAAATATACTTTTTTCTTTTTATACCATCTTTTATCCGTTAAAGGTAGGAAACCAATTTGCAACACATTAGCTTGTTGCAGATGCCTGTGGGTAACTGTCACTTGATATTCGGTGAACTGTTTTTTTTTTTTTTTATAAGAGAAGGGGGCAAACGAGCGGCGAGAACACTGGGGTGATCAACGTCGCCCATGGACACCTGCAACACCAGAGGAACTGCAAATGCGTTGCCGGCCTTTAAGAAAAAGATAAGCTCGCTTCTTGAAGGACCCTCAGTCGTACTGGTTTGGAAATACCGCCGAATAATGTTTGCTTCTTTGCCTTTCTTCCGTTAACCTTCTTTTATAATTTTTTTTGTTAGAGTACGAATCCGGTTAACTTTGAGATAGAGTTCGACATACATGAGTGTTAAACATAGAAACATCGATCGCTTAAAGAGGTTTTAAGGTCCCAAGAGTGATTAACTTTGCCTAAACTACATTGCAACACTCATATTCCGGACATGAATTTTTCCAGGTCGACTTAGGTAATTAGAAACAGTAACTCAAACTCCTTCATTAAATCAATTGATTATTAGGTATTTAGAGCGCTTGGGTAATATGTAAAGCTTTAAAAAAAATCTTCCCTCTTTTAAAGGAATTGGGGAATCGTATCTTTTAACACAACATAGATCATCCCTCTTAAGCAAAATAACACTAGAAATAAAGAATTCTGTTACGTTCCGGATAAAATTATATTTTGACACTCGATATCGTCGACTATTCTACAATCAAATTTGAGGCGAACCGATATTGTTAATTTATCAAAGACTTATTTAATTTATGAAAATGTTGTTAACGTTTTAGTATTTACTAAATTTTCTTAATTAAGCA
>JWHW01052848.1:813369-825283 GCA_000931545.1 Papilio glaucus | reverse complement strand
GGTCCCAAAAGTGACAGTGATAAACTTTGCCTAAACTACATTGCAACACTCATATTCCGGACACGAATTTTTCCAGGTCGACTTAGGTAATTAGAAACAGTAACTCAAACTCCTTCATTGAATCAATTGATTATTAGGTATTTAGAGCGCTTGGGTAATATGTAAAGCTTTAAAAAAAATCTTCCCTCTTTTAAAGGAATTGGGGAATTGTATCTTTTAACACAACATAGACCATCCCTCTTATGCAAAATAACACTAGAAATAAAGAATTCTGTTACGTTCCATGTCACCGTACAAATTACGGATAAAATTATATTTTGACACTCGATATCATCGAATCTGGTATAATCAAATTTGAGGCGAACTGATATTGTTCATTTATCAAAGATAAGCTTTCAAAAACAAATAACTTATTTAATTTATGAAAATGTTGTTAACGTTTTAGTATTTACTAAATTTTCTTAATTAAGTACTGTCGAGTTATTTTGTATTCTTGTAATAATTATATTATGTAATTGTTCAGTTTCCTTGTGATTGTTATTAGTTTATTATAGCATTATTTATAGCACAGTTACTATTGTTGGCGATTAAAAAAATAAAAAAAGATTTGTCCCATTAATATTTATAATGGAATCAAATATAGAACCTGCGAATACTTTCACGGCGCCGACGATACGAACTGCGCAAATCAATGAAGAGAAATTCCAACACGGCCATGACTTCAGGATTATGTCGGAGTTTGAACTTCTCTAAATGAATTCTTCGTTTGGAGCCGTGATTGCTTTCCGATAACGGAGTTTCCAACTCTGAAAGTATTTAGCGTGGCGTCGTTCCCTTACAAAATTAATTTATAGAATTTTGAACACGTGAAGTGTACATTAACATAGACATATTTCCATTCAAATTTTGTATAATATTTGGGTTTTTAATATTACAATGTTTGTTCACGTCGTTATTATATATAGTTGGTAAGGTATACGTATCACATTTTTTGTGTTAAATCCTTTTTGTATTGATCTAATGTACTTAGAAAATAACCGCTTGATTGAGCAGTCTTCTAACAATTGTGGTTCATAACATTAATAAATTCTTAATATAACTGTACACGTTTTATCAAAGTACCAGTTATTATAATGTTATATGTATTCTAATGTACTGTAATTTTTCTCTTAAAAACAACAAATACACATACTTAGGTGTATAAAAATACAATCTATAGCTTGTTTATACTGGATTAATTAAAAAAAAACTGATAGCACATTCGTTTTGGAGGCCAAGAACGAGTCAACTGGTCCCTATTAATATATATAAACAAATTCATAATAAAGCTCTTTGGTTTGTCCGCGATTTGATCTGAGATCTCCGTACTTGTAATCGGACTACCCATCTTTTTGGCTACCACGATTAATTGAATTATATTCATTAAAATTTATGAAACATAGTTATATATTGCTTATTATATAAATATAATGAAATATTGTTTAGTAATATGGAATTTTAAGACACTACTTTTTGTTGTAAAATCCACTGGGACACAACTTCTTAAGATCGTTTAACCGTAAACAGTTATTTTAAATGTGATCTGATTGTTGCAAGAGAGAGCTGCTACATTATAAATATGTAAACACCTTAGTTTAAATCCTTTGCTTACGGTAAGTAGACTTTTTGATACGGTTATCAAGTTTCATTGCTTTTTTTATAGGTCCGAAAACACAAATGTATGTTTTCGGATTCGATTTGTGTCTGCTGTGTTGTGTATTTTGATCAATCACATTAAATATAGTTCAGCTTCAGCTGACAATTTGGTTCACTGTAATTGCACGACGGGTGAAACTGCGAGGTACAGGTAGTAATAAATAAAATAACTTGTAGGAAGTCATGAAAAGCATGTTCGAAGCCGAAAATGGCATGACCGTGCACGCTCTCCCGCGCTTCGGCCTGTTTGACCTGAGGGTCGGTGGGGCCTTGTCGGTGGTGGGTTGTGTCAATCGCGGTTGTTAATTAATGTTACCAAATTATGTAAATAAGATTGTGTAGTATTTTTATTAAGTAATGTAATATCATTAAAATTCATCGAGGAAATTGTTTCAGGACGATTGTTTTATAATAATTATTATTATTTAAATGATGCTTATATTAAATTTTAATCTTTTCAAACATCAATGAGCTACCGTTATTAAAAATATCTGTAAAAGCGTTTCATTCGTTGAACATCCATAAATTATATGTCAAACGGTTTTACTTGTTATACAGCTTAATTTTAATTTTTAATTGCAACGGTAACTGCAGTATACGTAAATGCATCAAAAATTAACAATGGATGCATTTCGCTACAACTTTAATCTCGGTCGAAATGAATATAATACCTTTGCAATGAAGTACAAGAGCGGGTCGTAATTAAGATACAAAAAATATGCAAATATTTCATATTTGCAGGCGGCAGTTCGTCCCTGTGCAGTGTTCACGGGCCGTATACACTGCAGCCAGCGATACTATCTCGAAATATATGCAGCATGAACATTACCAAAAAGTACTCCACGAGCTTGATTGCCGGTTGCAAGCCGAGAACATTAAAATTGTGCGGCGCCCGTGTTCTTTCTTTTAATAAAACAAACGCACCAGCTCTGATTTAATTTACACATTAACAAAAACGGACAAGCTCATATAAAACAACATAAATCGAAACCCGCCGTGCGGTGAACCCTCGCGCCGCGAACACGGACGTAAGTGTATTTTATTGCGCGCATCGGAACACGGCCGGGAACACGTACCGATGAGGCATGGTGTTACGTAGCTGTCAATTTCGCGGTATAAAATTCAACTTCGGACAAGAGCAAAAGCAGCTGTCATCGTCGCCGGAGGGGTGACCGCATCCCCCGGGGGCTAAGCTCCCGCCGGCCATAGCAGACACGCACGCCATCCCGCGCCGCCTAATCCGCGTCTACTCCACACATAAACCTATCTAATTGATAATAAAAGGAGGTATTCGGAAGCGTGCGGTTACATAACATCAGGCCGGCTAATTGATTTTTACGACCCCTGGAACTTGACGTGACTTTATAGGACACTTCGACTGCAAATATTACTTAATCCAAATTATTTTGCACTTGTCATTGTGCCATCGCTTCAATGGCGAACTTTACAAGCTAAGTACTAACAATTTGTACTAACAAGCGCGTAGACATGAAATTATAATTTATCGAAATATTGGATAATATTTCATTTATTTACGATTCGAATCCGCGTTTACTATTTTTTAACACAATCAAAAATCAATATGACAACATATGTGATCTATCTAATTACTAATTAAATCAAAAATTATTAGAATTTAACGTTCACATTAATTAGCATCATAAAGAGAAGTTTTTTTTTGTATTGATGTATAAAATTGCTTCTGAATGATTTCGATTCGATTATTCAATTTGATTCTGATGTCTTCCGCCTGTCAGTGCCGATTTTATTAAAAATTAAAAGTAAGATTTTTTTATAATTTTGTATCTAGTGTTCTAAAATAAAACAATTTAGAACGCAATATTAATATTTAGTCGTTGCGGTACGAAATGTCAATGTCTTAGTTGTTCCTTAATCCGAATTCATGTGACATTAGTCATGTAAACAAACACAAAAGGCACACGGTGACCGCGGGACGACATTAGAATTCCAAGTTTTATTCTATTTTTGACTCATCTTAATAACTCGGACAATATTTTTTGTGAAACGTCTTATTTTCTAGTGAATGAGAATTTGTTGGGACTTCTTGAACGTGTACAACATAATGTTATTATAATTTATGTCATACTAAGCAGGTGAAGATATACGAGCGAGTCATTCGTTTTATTAAACATGTTTGCTAAGACGATTTTGTTATTTTTTTGTCGCTTGCCCGTGGGGCATCTATCACGCAGCGTGCGGGCGCTTTCTACCCAGCTCTTTATTACTCCAAAGATTTCCGGACAGCACCGAGCTTCTCTCACGCTTGTCCATACATACAATAATCCACTAACATCTCACTTACTACTTACACGCCAATATAATTTTGAAACAGTATCGTCAGATAAAACATTTGTATCGCTTGAATCTTAAACTGGCCCTTTTTGATTTTAGTTATTAAACTTCAATATTTACTTCGAGTACTTAAGTTGTATTATCTATTAGATATTTACTGCCACATGTTTTGTCTTCCAAGATTTGGCGCGTTCTAGATATAAGGCAGATTATTTAAACACTCAAAACACAATAGAGTAACATAAAATTGCAATTCAAAAATAGTACGTCTTGTTAATACTTCATAATTTGGTTTTTAGTTACCTAATGTTTGATATTTCTTAACTAAAAAAATGTATATTTTTTATATAATTTAAAATGTAATATGGGGAAGATTTGTTTGTTTGCTAAAGGAAATCTCTTAAACAGACAGAACCGATTATTTTATTTTTCCATTACAATGCTGTATTATTAAGAAGTGTCATTAAAATTCAACCCGGCAACGCGCGCCAATTATAACATGTTGATAAAAAAATGCTGCAAATATAATTATTTGCACAAAAGAAAAAAAAATAATATAATATAATTTTATAAATTCGTTTAAATAAAATTTGATGTAAAGATTTAATTAAAAAAGGATTAAATATTTGTATTGTGTTGCGAAGTGAGAGCTCTGTGAATACTGTGTGCTGCAGTGGTCTCGCCGGCACCCACGAGGTGTCGAAGCTCTTGGCACTGTTTTGTTTTTGTTCGAATACTGTCCGCCCATAAATAAGTGGCAACGCGAACTAGTTGCCTTCCAATACTCCAAGATATTCAATATTGATTCTATCATTTTTGTATTGTAGATTATGGTCTTAACTTGTAGATTTATCTCAGATGTCTGAATATTAATAGATAACATTTTTAAAAGACTATATGTACACAAATGTTACGCTGATCAATTTTGAAATTAAAATAAACCTTTGGTTACTTCTATGACTTTATAATTTGAGCAGAATGTTTGTTTGAAGGTAACTTCAAGGTCGTCTATTTTAAACATCAGAACGCACGTTGATAACTCATGCAAATTCCATAAGTACTCATGGGAATATAAAAGAAATAGCAAAATAATTTAATTTGCAGATAGAACACAGAACACCAATAATCTGGACATTAATGCAGTTAAGAAGACAATTGAACTGCTTTACTTTTAACTAAAGGGTTAGAAAGTTTATTCATAGTTAATGTGTAAAAATATATATGCTGAAAAGGCTTCGCGTAAGCTCCTGTTAGGTGTTAGATTAACTTTTGATAGTTGATTATATAAATTCTTATATTAAACATTAAAAAATAATAAGCAAATATACTTTTTTAAAGTATTTCTATACCGTTATCGAATCGACTATGACAGTTTCATCAGATTATGACAAGGTTCATAAGCTGCGTATAAAGCGGGATCAAAGTTACGCCAAAGTTTGTTATCGACTACACGTCTCAGAGGTTCGGTTTCAACTAAGTCTATACAGCTACTTATATTTTGTTATATGCTTAAATAATATACAGTTTTTATAAAAAAAAATATTAAATTATTTAGATGGATCAAGGTTTCAGCAATCAAATATTTTGTTGATAGATAACGGCTCTGTTTAGACCGTGTTGCAGATAACACGATGTTTGTGCTCATTACAAAGAAATTTTACCTTTATCTGTCCAGAAAATGAGTTTCAAAAATGAGCCTAGATTCTAGAAACAAACTCATTGCTCCCTAATCACAATGATAAAAACAGGTTTGCAATGCACCATAATCGCAACAGATAAATATTGAGATAAACGTTATGAAGCACATCCTTTATCAACAGATGTTATATTTGTATAATATTGTTGGGATCTTTGTCCAAAAACGATAAATTTTCTATTGCAGTTACACTTATACTCATAGTTTGCAGATGTTCTTAATGCTAATGTGATACGATGAAGTACGAATTAAAAATAAACACAAAAATGATTTTTTCTCGCTATCTAGTAGAGACTTTCAGTTCATAAAACAAGTTTATAAAGTATAAAGCTATATTCCATGAAAAATTCATACTCTTATGATAGAAAAAGTGTTGCACGAACAACACTCGTTCCTTGTAAATTTATTCACTAAAGAGTCTCACATAGTCGTGTACAACCAAAACGACAGGGCTTATGAAGCACAGGTTAATTCTGAGCTCTATAATAACCCAATAAAGACAATGAAAAGCATGATATTCGAAGATAATAAATTTTACGATCTCTAAATAAGAGAAACATTTGTGCAAAATGCGAATGCCTGGCCATCCATTATGCGACGTCGCCGACAGAAAGGCCACCTCACGTAAAAGCACTTTGTATTAAGTCAACAAATCCAAAAACCATTCAAGGGACATTTGTTCCATGAATAATAATATGTAAATACTTTTATTATGTACGCAAGTGGAGTGCCCTCGTGCTCGAGACGAGTTTATTCGTTTGTCGTAGTTCGCTCTACAAAGAATAATTAAAGCAAACACGGCTCAGCGACATATTCCCGTCTTAAATGTGTTTGGTTTTCGAACAAATCTCGCACTTTTTAATAACCAGGGCTTGTAGTCTTAGCAATTAGCCTTCCCATTGATTCATTTTTGTGTGTGTACTGGTCGTAAACGCTCCTAAAAGCTAAAACATTGTGACTACAGGTAATTTGTGACGATGTCAACATTATTATCAGCTTCCTGCCCTCTTTTTTTTTTATAAAGAATAAACTAGCGCTTGACCACAATCCCACCTGATGTTAAGTGGTGATGTTCTTCATTCTTAATTTTATGCATCCTCGTCACACTACACATCCATCTTAACATGCGCATCCATCGTAGTGTGACGAGGACGCATAAAATAACTCTGTTAAAAACTTATCGACATTATAAAAAATTACAAATTGACTTTGACATACCTATATTAATTAATAAAAAATTGTTACAAGTGAATAAGACAGCGGCAATAAACGTACACTCTAATTTGGCATCAGCGACGCTCGTGTCTCCATTTCATACCGGCAATATGTCCATAAGAGCGCGCAGCTCGTCCCAAGAGTTTTACAGATTTTAATTTTCCTTTTGTCTTTATGGATCACGAAATGTTTTGTGTACGCAAACCCCATGGGGCTAGGACCGCCCGCGGCGGCTTCCTTCCTACATCGACTCTCCACAAAAACTCTTGTTATAAAAATGCAAGACAAACAAAAAGCCCTTACGTCGGGTGACAAGTGGCTTTTGTTTACAGTATTTTGTTGATTTGTTCAAGTTATTTATGAATGTTTCTGACACTTGGTGACGGTGCACTATTACAGCACAAGTACAACTAGTTGACACTATTAGACTATGTGGAGCTTGTAAACTTATTATAAGTACATTTTAAATAAATTCACCTGGATACTTGGCGACAATACATTATGATGGTTGTTATTCCACCACCAAGAAAAAATATACTTCGCAAGTATAGTGTGTGAAAGCAGGTATCACACACACATAATTACGATTTTAAATCCGTCTATAACGTTGAATATCTCATTTGTACTAAAAAAAGTCCCATATGAGACGCTTCAATCATTGATGAGGATTTATTAAAATGCAAAAGTTATCACGCAGACAATTAAACATTTATAAAGGACTATTTCTATACGTAATTTATATTCATACTTGTACATTTAAATTGTGTGTGAAAAACAAATAAGTCACAATTATTTTACAAGCTAACAAAACGCTCCGTGAGGGAGGAAAGACCTAACACGTATGCAAGTCAATCAGCAGAGATTGACTTAGTAAAATGAATATGTCGTATGAAAATATGTTGGTTTACATTGGACGTAGTATATATAATATTGCTATATTCAATCATTTTTTCCTCTATAGCATATGGAATCCTTTAAGAACATAGAATTAGTACATAGTTGACCTCAACTTGTTATTTGGTTGCTGCATTCACCAACATTTGTTTAAAAAGTTATGCTGTAATGTCATAGACCAACTGAGAACTTCGTTAGATTAAGACTAAGACTAGGCATAGTATAAATTGTCAGCAAATTGTGAACTGAACGAATCATATATAATTTGACGTGTCATTCGACAATTTATAAATTGTCAGAAAATTGTGAACTGCACTAATTATGCACAATTTGACGTGTCATTCAATAGTGTATAAACTATCTCAAAGAAATCGTCAAATAGCAAACTGATATTTTTATGTTTAAAATTTTTAGTTTAGTTTTAGAATGTAAAAATATTATAAATTTAGCGTGTTAGGTTGCGCATAATAGTTACTTAATATGAAAGAAATGCGTTTGTTAAGTTTGATGTGATACGTCAAATGGTCAATGGTGGTATATATATAAATTTCATCAAAATCGGTCCAGCCGTCTAGGAGGAGTTCAGTTACATACACACGCACACAAGATATATATGTACAGGTTTCGATGTAACACTTTGCTTCACTACCAAAGTCAAGGTTAATCAGCACTTAGAATTGCAGTATTTTTTACGGATTACCAAGCTTAGTTTGATTACATATCTTCTATAAGATATCAGGCTAAATTGACATAGTTTTTTTTTGCTATCACTTGTTATATTTAACATAAAAAAGAAATACACAAGATCATCTAGCGTCATAAAAAGCGTGTAAAACGCTGAGGACACCCGTCGTTGAACTTAATAACCGACACCTTTAAAACGCGCGATTATCGAGATACCGTACTAATGTTGTTAAGTAAAAATTTATCAAATATATATCCCGTATTCGGATGAAAATGTACAAGTTGACAACACGTGTAGCCGCTATCTACGCGAATGTATCGGACGCCCCGGGGCGCGGCCGGTCCGGCGTCGCTGCATTACTCACCGTGACCTAATGGGCGGGGATAAATCAAGTGAATATGCGTACAAAAAAGGTTGGAAAAAACAAACAAACACACGCACACAGAAACTGACTTTATAATGTTGAATAAACAAAATTCATGGAAATGGGAACAAATCTGACAATGCCGAATGCCGGTGGTCCGCGAAACACCGCGGAGCCCAGAATAACGTCGCCGGACTACCGGCCGCTCGCCCAGCGACTGTCGAACTCGATGCGGATGTATAACGATCGGAAATGGCATTATCCATTCTTACTTAGTACGATTTTTAATTGGTTTCAATATACAATTAATAGACCTAGGATCCTGTGGCAGTTACCTTACATCTATCAAATTAAATTATAAATTACACAAATAAAAAAATAACCAGGACTCGGATCAAAAATAATCCGACCGAGAATTGATTTTAGTACCAGTACCTTAACCACTAATTCATCGGCCATAAAAAGACATATATGTAAAACCTGATATAATAAAGAACACATGTAACAAATAACTCAACATTCAACTAAAGGTAAGGACGAACCGAAAAAGAGAATGTAATAAATTGTAACAACAAACTGAGAACAATCAATTTAAAAACATGAGACCGAATCAAACAAACGGCCATGCAAAGCGACGATAAGAGAGAGGACGAACGCGACACAGAAAAAAGATATGAATTTCGCTTAATGCGATTAAATATAAAGTGCAACAAATTAAATTCTCCCACGCAGCACGTCAAACAAAGAAAGACATTATGCCGCGCCCTAAACCCGAGCAATTCATGAAACTGAGGCCCTTTGATATGAAAATGCATCTAATCCATGGCACGCGCTTCCTTCCCCGGGTGGCGATCGTTGTTTGTTTGTTTGCTTTACTCCGTGTCATGTTGTATTTATTATAAGTTATAAACATTTTACTGTCCAACTATTAATGCACGCAGCGCACCACTAAATAAATTATGTTATATCCAATGATTAATGAACGTAAGTATGATATAATTAACGTTGGATATTTCGAGGTATGCGCCTTTGAATTTGTGGAATGCTTGTATTACGCTATATTGCTTGTCGTTCAATGATTTATCATTACTCTGTGCACACGGGGAGTATTATCCAGCTGAGTGGGACCTCGTCCGATTAGTCCTCATATTAATTTCTTTGTTTTTTTTTAGGTTTCATTTAAATTGAATACATTCTTTAAAACTACATTATCGATGATTAAAGGTTATCTATTCAAACGTATGTAAAATGATTTACTTTTAACACGACATCATTAAATTTAATCTTTACAATTAAACTAACATTTATAATTATTGACATGTGTTTAACGTTGTAAGAATTGGAGATAACTCAATGGATAAGCTTCCCACTTACAATCTGAGAGTTTCGATTATCCACCATATTGTACCGTCGTGTTGCATTTTTGAACTAAGTTCTATTGTAACGATAGTCTCACACTTGCTGACATTTGACACTGTGATGTGACTCATTTGTGATAAATGATAATAATCTTACAGTCAGTTCTTAGTTTGGGTGATGAGAAATCATTCTAATCAGGGCAAACTACTCAGATCTCGAAAATTATATTCTTTCCCATCACTCCATTTCAACTTCCTTGCTCTAGACTATATGAAGGTTGACAACTCATCTTCAATATAGGTGACAACAACATACCTTCTTGTTACGGATATCTATGGATATACATATATAGTGTACAATATCATATGAACCGTTTGCACGCTTGGCTTTTGCTTCCATCAAAAACATAATGTTAAACTTAGAAAAAGTAAAAAGTATGAATAATCAAGTAAGTTTGTCATGATTAATAAATATTATTATATAACAGTCAATAACCGTTTTTCGACGAATTTATCAGGATTAAAATATGACATAGTCTATTAATATGACATATAGAAATTTATTTTAAAGCAAATAATTTGTGACTTTTGATACAAGGCCGCCGAGAACAAGGTCATTAGTGTTGTGATCGAAGGATATCATTTAGTCTTTACACCAAAGAGGCTATAATCCATTCCGTTGTTTATTACTGTTACTCGTTTAAATGAGTTTTAATAACACCCCTTTTAAAGAATAACCCGACCCTTTCTCTGTTATCATAACGTCCATAACGATGTGTCTAACGAAGGGTATAAACTCGGTTTAGTGATTGTTAATACAGCACGATGTGATTTTTGCTCTTATTGCGAATGAAATAAAGCTGTATAATGTCTGATACGAATGCGATGGGCATACATATATACAAATATGTACGTAAATTTATTTTTGAATAAAGCTATTACGATTGTTTGGTTGATGCGATTGTTAACTTTTATTAAATGAATAAATTAATCAATATTTTCGTTTATAACACGTAATATTCGTTGCCCTTCTGAAATACTTTGGCGTCCTAACACATCTTGATGGATACAAGCTTCTCATATTTTTTATATTGATTAAACTGGTGTATAACCACAATTTTTCCACTTGATGTTAAATGATGATAAGAGTATCGTACTCATTAGTATAGCATAATCCTATTGACTGTTATCTTAACAGTACGTAGGTCATACCGATCCTGGCAATTTATTCTACTCCTTTGTAGTATGCACAATGTTCGAAGATTCGAATAGCTTCGATTGAACATTAGGTATACATATCTACAAAGAATGGAGTCTAGTAGTCTAGACATCACAGCGCGCATAAATATTTAACAATGGTCGACAAGTTCTCATGCCTTGGCCTTATTGGGTTAGACACAGATAGCAATCTATATCAACTTTCCAAATGGGACGGGGGTGAGCTTGTCATTCACCAGGGATCGATGTGGTACGAAATATGCGTTGGTGGTGTATAAGACATCACAATAATTAATATGTTGGAAATTGAATATGAATTGCTACTACAACAGCCTATTATTATACTTTTACTAATCACTTATTGTCGGAATCACGCCGTTACAGAAGACAGACGTAAAGTAGAAGCATTTTTGCGTTTCGTCTGATGAGTGGGGTGGTGGAGGCCTAATTCTTTCCCTCTTCCCCTTCCTACCTAT
>JWHW01052848.1:791966-812685 GCA_000931545.1 Papilio glaucus | reverse complement strand
TTACAGAAGACAGGTGTGAAGTAGAAGCATTTTTGCGCTTCGTCTGATGAGTGAGGTGGTGGAGGCCTAATTCTGGTCCTCTTCCCCTTCCTACCTATAAATAAAATAAATGTATGGGACAGGAAAGAGGATTTAACTTAGGAGGGAATGGATAGGAATAGGATTGATCTTTTTTTCTGTTTATCCTCTATCCATTAAAGATAGGCAACCAATGTGCAAATCTATAACTATAGTGTCTATGCCTATGCGGTCACTTAACTTTAGGCGGACCGCTTGCTCGTTTGCCACTTCTACAAAAAGCGCCAATAGACTAAAATTCACTACTGTGATACGGTCGTCAGTTCGATTCCGCCAGTCAAATAAAATAAATAAATATGCGTTCACGACCATTACCCACAGGGGTATTAGAGAGGGAGATTAGTCACATAAAGATCTAAAAAAAAATTAAAACTATAAAAAGTGATTATACAAATTATAAACAACATTTTTGGCCCGCACTCTATTAGCGGTCATATTTATGCTTCGATTTGTTGTCTAACGATGAATTAGAGACAGACGGAAACGTCCCCATTAATTCCATTAATGAGAGATGAACAACATGGGGTGGGGTGTTCATGTCTGGTCTAGTCAACATGACGCTAGCTGAATATCGCGCCACGATCAATGATATATCGAGATGAGTGTCTTACAATGAACGCAACCATGAACTAACTGGAAGTGGCGATTAAATTGTTTGGACATACAATTCAATTTATAGAAAATTATCCAAAAAAATATTTAGGCTTGGCTACCTTATCTTTTATTCATATTAAATATTTCGATTGTTAAAGAAATTAGAAAAAACAATTATTATTATTACGTAAATACATAAGTACCTAATCTGTAAGGGTTGATAAGGAAGTTGCTGTTAAAGAGGTTAGTACAAATATTGCACTAGGGATTCACAATGTACAAATATTGCAAGTTGGCAACATTCACTTAGAATACCTCAGACTACTCCCACAAAAGTTACCTTCACCACTGCCAACTATTGGATCTCTACAGTTTTTTTTCAGCGCGTTGGCAGGAACCGCGAATTGTTCCATCAAAAAGAGAAAAGCTTGTGAATCGCAAGAAAGAGAAGCGCTGGACGTTGGAAGAAATCATGGTGGCGAAATATCAGGGAGTTCACCAGTATTGCCAGCGCAGGAGATTTATTTCGCTTGTCCCAAGATAGGGATAAGTTCGCTGAGCTGACTGACTATCTTGGGCAGTTTGGCACCTCGAGTAGTGAAGAGCCACCAGATTAGGGAAAGAAAGAGAAATTTCTTTTGTGAGATATTATGTTTCAAAGCCTAAGATTATATTAATGATTAAGTGGAATCGAATGTGAATGAGCCACGTTTAATGTGAATGTCATCCGATGTTATGTAAATATGTTCAATGTATAAATGCCAATTACACTATAATAAAATAATTTCAATGATTTAAAATAAAATGTAACGATAAGAACGACATGTGTCTGATCAACCGCGCAACTGCCTACTTTACGAGAGAAACCAATGAACTTTATTTCCTTGAATTACTTACTAATAAGTAATATGTAAGTAATTTTTTTTCAATTTAAATTTTTTATTATACACAACGAAACGTCGTAGCCATGTCCTGACACTCATAAAGGGCAAGCAACGCGTGGTGGATCATGGTATTGTAATTTCAATTGTACGTCGGCGACATTTTAATAACAGGCAAGCGAACAAACAACTAATTCTTACTTATAATAG
This sequence comes from Papilio glaucus, assembly GCA_000931545.1. Lineage (NCBI taxonomy): Eukaryota > Metazoa > Arthropoda > Insecta > Lepidoptera > Papilionidae > Papilio > Papilio glaucus. Next base: position 810,922 of record JWHW01052848.1, on the reverse strand, counting down.
CGATACTGTTTGATTGCAGTGCCTCATCAATATCACTCAATACGATCCAACAACCTGAATAATTGCGGGTGAATTGCTAGAAGCTTATTAATTGAACCTCCTAACACCACGAAAGGAAACACATATAAATATCTACTATACTTAGATAAGTAGATAGTCCACGCCTATATTTTGACAGATCGTGTTACTTTTTCCAGTAGTTGATTATAATGTTTCCCGATGTGATTTAGCTTGATATATTATTGTGTACACAACAGTAAACTAGGCACGACCTAAGTCTAGAGAATTTTCGATGGTCGGGTCGAAATTTGCTACTTAATAATTTATCGACGACCGATCTCTAAATTACCTAGCGATTACTCTGTGTAAAATATATAAAAAGAATGTAGAGTAACTATGAAAAAAAAGAGTATTTATTCATTAGTAATTGAATATTACCGTGTGGAAGTGTTTGTGCTATTACACAAATTAAATAATGAGCACAAGTACAACCACATGTTGAAACAAGTGTAATTAAATTATCATAATTAAAAATCAAGTAAATTCAAGGTTGCGTAATAAGACATTTAGCCGTTTGTTCCAAGTGCGTAAACATAAGTAATGAAAACAATTTAATTGGACCCGCTTTCAACACTTTCTAAAAAATATTCCACAAATATTTAAATATGGCGCATATTCATGAGCTGTTAAGTTCCATATTTCGTATAATTAGTCTATAAATATTGTGAACGACACAGGTGATAACTGTCGTAACATTAGTCTTATTGAAACAGTTGAGTTTATTTGATATAAATTACTTACTCAACAATGTTTTAAAGTTTTAAGCAAATATTAGAGCATACTTTGCCATACTAATATTTGATAATTGTTTTAACACTTTTTTTTAATACCTCACTATTATCTTCATATCATCGAACAGTATAAGTCCTCAATAATCGGCTTAATATATCATACTTTTATTGAATGTAACAACGTAACAACGCGTTACCGCGTCGTTGATCACTTATTAGGCGACCTGCTGCTCATTTGCCTGTTATTCCGTAATAATAAAAAACAAGCTGCTCAACAAATTATGGAAAGAGTTTGATGGGTATGGAAACAGTGAGGAGAAAGTCACGAAAAGGGGATATTCTTTTCCTGTCTACTTCCTCCTCTGTCTATTTAAAGGTAGGCAGTGCATCAGTAACTCATTAGCTTGTTGCTGATACCTATTGGTAACGATCACTTGATATTAGATGACCCGCTAGCTCGTATGCCACATTCTTCCATAAAAAATAAGTAAAAAAAAGCATTCAAAATGTACTAGCAGTTAGAAAAGTCATTCATTGAGTTTACCAAAAGTAAAACCTTAAATTATGACTCAAATTGAGAAAAGTACGCTTCCATGGTTCGGACATGTAGAAAGGATGAAAGCAAGATGATTGACACGAGTTTATGTAGTCAAATTTAGTGGGAGTGTTGGTAGGGGTCGTCGAAAAACATCAGAAAATAGTGTAAGATAAAATGAATAAGCGTTTCATTTAGAATTTTTTGCAGTCTAACCTTGGATTTTCACTGCCGAAAACATTAACTCAAAACATATTGTCATCTCAGTTTTTTTTTCAGAGAGAAAGCTCGTTTCGATACACAATTTTACGCAAGTGGAAACCCAAGGTAATTAACATAATGCCTTATCAGGTGGAAGAAATCATCTTTATTTACATCCGTTTTTAATAACGTATCAAATACCTATATTAAATAGCAGTATCTAATTTCTTAATAATATCGTCACACATTCCAGAAAAATGTAATACAATCCTCATCCAGGGCTACAACATGCATAAATTTAATTTTCATTAAATAGATAGCAATAAATATTTTCAAGACATAAAATCAATTACATAAAAATAATTAAGCCTTTTTTAACATATTCATACATACTCACATGAAACAGTTAATATGAACATTATATTTACATTAAACATTAATAGTGTTAGAAATTGTCTTTGACTATTCCAGCGAACAATAGATCCATTAAGGATTTCATGTGGGTGTCCTTGCTTATGCCAGTCATCGATCATTACCAAGTCGTGCTTACTATCGATACTTAGTAGAACACCACTAAAATCCTCTTTACCCAACCCATTTATGGATATTAGAAGTTATAAATGACGTCATATGGCTTACTTTGCAATGACACTGCAGATATTTAACATATTCAACGTGCATTGTCCGTTGATTCTTTAACAGATATGAAAGGTTTTGGATTTTAAAACTGTAATTTGAAGATTATAATTTTCTTGAGAATATTACAATAACATTCATTTCATTATGACTGTACTTTAATTACTGTATACAATTGTATTGCAGTTACCGTCTTAAGTCAAATAATTTATTGACTTAATTTATTCTAATATAGTAATACTAACCACATGTCTTCGAAAGCAAGAATTATTTTATTTTGACAAGTATCTAACTTTAGTGTTGGAGCTACTAATTTTCGGAGATGTTGTTGCTGGTAACCTTATTGACGGTTCTCACAGCTTCATCTGATACAGTCTTGGAGCCACTACAAATGAGATATACGAAAGTCTTATATCAAACATCAAGATAATAAAATATGTTAACATGAGCATGACAACTTTTTAAATTATAGATCCATAAACCAAATCCAATCCAAAAATTATTTATTTTATACTTATCTTTATAGATTCAATGAGTTTTTTAATAATTTATTCACAAATGTGCTACATCAAATAAATGTCTCACAAAGCGCCTGCGCTTGCTTACACCGCAACAATATAACGACACACGCGACTCCTTTCTCCTTACACAAGGCGTTACGAACGTCGAGTCACTGTACCGTATCAGAGGCCCCAAATGTAAGCTGCGAAACGAAAAACGCTAAACACAAAATTTATTCTAATTCGGTACATTTGTATCGGTTGGTTGGTTTATCGCTTAATCAATTTAAATTGTTTTAAAATACTATTCAAATTATTTTGTTCGGTTAGTTATTATTCTTTCTTTTCTACGGTTTTATTAGTAAAGTATTACTTCCTTTTAGCGTACTCGGAAACCAGGGATGACATCATCGTCTGTCTTGTTTTATTTTATGGTAACAATTGGTATGTGAAACAATAAAATGAAAAGAATGGAAGGAGTTCGATGATTGTAGTTCACACGGTAAAACAAGGTATCTTCGGTAGAGGGGAGTAAATTACTGGTTCTTATATTACGATTCTTTGCAACGAATATTACCAACATGGCATACGTACCAATAAAAAAAATGTTATCTAGATTTTTTTCATGTTGTGATGAAGGTGATCCTTATCACGTAAACAAATTGCAATATCAATACATTTAGTGCGAAATTATAAACGAGTATTAGTAATAGTAAGTATAAGTAGCCTAGAAATATTGGAGGTCACAGCAAATTTTATCTAACATAGGATCTGATAGCCTTATGTTTTTAGTCACAATGTTAAGGTACAGATGATCTAGTCTTCTAAATATCATGTACATCGTGTACTATTTAATTTATTTCATCATTAAGTGCAGCTGACTCAATATGTATATCACTCACAGAAGACAGGCCTGTAGTAGTTTTATTCTGCATTTCGCCTGATGAAAGGTACCGGAGGCCTAATGCTAATCCTTTTCCTCTTCCTCATAAGGATAGGATGGGAAGGTAAAGAGAATTTAACGGGGGTGGAATGGATGGATGGATTGCTAATTTGCTTGTTGCGGATGCATATGGGTAGCGGTCTCTTAATATCAGAAGATATCCTTGCTTGTTTGCCACCTTGTTCCATAAAAAAATATCCAGAAATTATATTAAAAGTAAAACTCAAAGAAAAAACAATTTTTGCGATACTAAAAAAAACTTGCGTTTCTGTTAAGGTTGTCAGTGTAAACACAGATGTATATTGTTGTCCCCCGTTCCTCAAACAGTCAAAACGTGAAAAGTGACAGAGGTATAGTCCATATCTAAGCTTTAATAAGTAATTTATACGTAAGACAAAAACACGAAAAGTACTATATACCTTGCTCAAAATTGATCATTGCCGTTAGATTTCAAGTCAACTCTTTGTAAATGGCCAACAATAGATCATTTTACCTTGTATTACAAGGTAATACATCTATTCCTGTTATTATATTCTATTGAATAGGTTTCTTACTCACATTAGCATGATGCCCTATTACAAAAAGCTTAGTGATTTCCACATCGAGCTTTAAACTTAGGTTAAACGGATAATATTGTATTCAAAAGGATCGCTCGACTATAGGTTCATAACCTTACCAAAGAAAACAAAATTGATAAGGAACAAACGGAACAGTTACTGGTTCACTGTCTGTATAGATGTTTAAGTATATTGATAGTGCCAAGTTTTAGAGGATATGTATATGTTTTCGATGTACATCAAAGCTACATCTATTCTGATCAAAATCATAAGTTTCCAGTACTATACTGGAAAATAATCTTAGGCAAAATCGGTTTATTTAATCGACTGAACTTATTTTAACAAATATGTTATGTGCATGTTAATAATAGTCTAATTTAAATAGATTGAGAAAAAATTATAACTAACAATATGTATAACATAAAATAAAACGTATAACCATTGTATTCAGATCTATGAAAACACAATAACCACGATAAATACAACACGACTTTTAGTATCGAAAGAGATAAAAACATAATTTATGACATGGCGACGAAAAAAGGTAACATTTTGCGTCCAAACCCAATTCTCGAATTGATATCTTACTTTCTGTCAGTCTCTGGTCAGACATGAATCATTTATTGTCAGAGTATTTTGCAATAGAACGGCTGAGTTGCATTAAAATGCGTTCTCACCTCAGTGGCCGATACCTCCCGCGTCGTCACAACCTAACCTTGGATATATAATTGCCAAATACTCTGTTGTAATGTAAGAAGAGACGCTCGTTTCACGGAATTCAAACAGACAACAGGCGGACATGTAAGCAAACATCTTAATGTTTACTAATGAAACATTTCGAGGTACATTGATTGATGATGCTGACATCGCACGGGTTTTGTGTACGCTCGCATTATTCTATTCATAAATCGCACTGCGGGGTTCTGGAGCGACGGCGTTGGTGGCTTCGCTATTGTTACTGTTAGACACATTTCGGCAAACATTTCTGGGTGCGACATATTTTTTTTTTCGCCAAACGGTTACGTCTCGAGTGGTCAATTTAAATTTTATGCATTAGCTTATATTTTTATAAGCGCTAAATGTATGCGAGACTCTTGTAATACTGTACAGTTTGTACTAAATCACGATGTAAATTTTGTAAACAAACAAACGTCATTTAACATACATGGCGCGCATTAGACTTTTTATACTTTCATTGGAAATGTTGTAGTTTAGTGGAAATCGTAAGATAAAGTGAAGTATCCGACATGTGTCCAACCTAAGCTTAACTCTAATTAATATGAATGATCATATAATTGGAGGTCAACTTACATTGGAATAAAATTATTTCTTGATTCAAACTTTCATCCCCTTCTTTAGACTTTTGGGGATGAATTTAGAATAATCCTTTTTAGTGCTCGCCTACGTAATAACAGAAATCTCTGTGCAAATTTTCTTGTATTTTGGGCTATGCGTTGATATGTCAATCAGTCGGTTTCTTCATTTGTATGTATAGATCATCAATAAAAACCCGAATTTCTACAACAAATAAACTAATTTTAGAACGCCGTTTTCGCTGGCATATGGTTGATAACAATGCAAAATCATACCGCTGTACAAATGCAATTCGTAATCTCTGCCTACCCCTCTGGCTTATACAGGCGTGAATGCCTGTTATTATTATAGTAGTGACAGTGTCATCTCTATTTTAATACTAAGCTAGATAGGTCGATACAATTATCAATTAATTATTACGACTCCGGCTTTTTTCAACGCGTATCGATACTTTCAACAAAGCCACACATCTTATTGTTAATCTAGTGTGGGTTTAAAAGCGAGATACATTTCACGCATCACTAGATGTGGCAGCCGGCGGACGTCTCCCCATTAGAAGTAAATGATTAAGAGCTCGGCTGTTGAGACGGGGAAGGATTCCTCGGGGGAGAGCGTTGCTTCCCTACAGCTTGAACGGTGCACGGTACGCAATTAACTCCTGTGTTGGAGAATTATCTCGGCATTAGACAGTCGTCTAGGTGACGCGACCCTCCGCAGACATATGTATGTTGTTTGTTACATCATATTTCAGTTTAATTATAAATCGTTATTAGGTAACTTGTATATTATTATATACTAGAACTAGTTTGCAAAACTTGAAAATCCATCATGCATAGATTTTTAATGGTTAATATATTTGTTTGATAACGTACCAAATTACTCAATGCATATATTTCGGTAATTCGTACCTCGTCTGTATTTAAATATTATTGTTCATTCTTAAAATGCAAGGGTAACAATGGGACCCGAATGATAACAAGAGGAGGTGTACTTTATCAATAAAAAGCCAAAGATATTATAGTCACATTCTAACCTACTGCAGAAGTTAGTTTTACGTAGCATTGCAACGCATGCTGGGAACCACTAGTTTTAAATAAAAATATTGTTTACAAATTACACAAGAGAAATAGAGAGAGAGAGAGAGAGAGAGAGAGAGAGAGAGAGAAAAAAATTAAAGCTAGTGGCCACGATTGGCAATATAAAAGTTAATCATGTTAGAGCGCCGGGGTGGGCCGGCTGCCGATGCCATTGTGCCAGGTTCGAACCGAGCGCCCCCCGCAACGATTCGTTGCTTATTTAATGCAACGATGCACACGTAAACATCTAAATAACTTTTGTGTGACACTTCTCCCCTACCCTCTAATTTTACTAAGTAACTGTATCTTAACAAATGTATATTACAGAGATAAGGGAGGGAATATCAGTAGATGCTGTCAGCGGAGATTTAAATAATTTTAATTTGTGGTGATTTGTTTCTATTCTAAGTATATCATTTTTATTAACTATTTCTAGATTTCCTAAACGGATATACATTATGAATGCTTCAATTGCTTAATACCTAATTACGTTTTAAATTTTATTTAATTATTATACATTTTAATCGTCAAGTGTATTTTTAGATGTACTGAGGATTCGACGATTTGGCGATTGCATCCATATATCTACCAGACTGATGAACCAGACTGTGACATACTAAAGAAAGGCAATATATATATTAAGAGTACCCGTAACCGACAAACATGCATGTGCAGATGTATGGATGTATGGATGGATGGATGTAGAAGCAAGATAGGTTTGCCAGGACCAAGTCAAATGCATATGTAATCTTATTGGTTCGACCACTAAAACTGCTATTTTTGATTTAGACTAAATCACTTTTGGTCAAAACAAATTTTGATCTATTCATTTTTTTAACCATAATTTTTTTTTTCAAAACCATTTTAAATAACATAAAATTTCCATTAGCATTAAAATCATTATTTTTGTATAATATCACTACGTTTTTATAACAATGCCCATAGACGTTAAATTCAAATACGTATTTTAATATGGTGTATAATATACAAAGGTCATTAGAACGGTGCGTCTTATAATTTGCAACTTGACTGCTACAGGTATGTACAAAAGATAAGAAAAAACCGGCCAAATGAGATTCGGACTCGCGCACGAAGGGCTCCGTACAAATCTCTAAAAATAAAAATAATATGTATGTTGTATGGGCACCTCTTTAATTTTTTTTGTTGTACATATTTGTTGTTATAGTGGCAACAGAAATACATTATCTGTCAAAATTTCAATTGTCTAACTAGCACGGTTCATGAGATACAGCGTCGTCACAGATAGACAGACAGACGGAAAGCGGAGTCTTAGTAATATTGTCCCGTTATACGATTTGGGTACGGAACCCTAAAATACTGTTAGCTTACGTTTGCAAGGCAAAGTATTTCTTTTTCTTTGCAGCTATGACGTTATACAATTGATGTAGAAGAGTTATATCTTTATTAGACAAAAATTTTGGAAAATATATTTAAAGAATTTCTAAAAAGTAATAAAATATGAAACAAGGAAACAACAAGCAAAACTTTCTGTGCAAAATAAAAAGATAAGTTTGTGTGTGCGTCATTATAAACTAACTACTACTAACTAACTGCAAGGATTTTTGAACATAAATAATTATCAAACTGTAAAATATATTTTTTTAGCTAATGCCAAACCGCTTCATAACCGTAATGCCGTTTTGTGTGTTTAAAGTGTTACGTTATACTACCAAGCTCCTGCACCCTGGTATTGTTTCTTCGCCTCTTTACAGCAAAATCGTTAACATCAAAGATATGTTGATTTATTATTTGCCTTAAATTTATCATACAAAACCGATGAATTATTGTATAACATACAAATGTATTTTATTATACGCAAGTCCTATCTCAATTCCCTTGAATTGAGATAGGACTTGTTTCATGTTATTGACATGTTAAGCGGTTGCAGCAACAGAGTAGACAACAATATGTGAGATGAGTTGTCGTCCTAAGAGGGTTATAGACAATGCAATGGCAGAAATTTTTTGAGAAGACTAAATCGGCGCAATCCACGCATGGTCGAGTCAGACTGGCTGCCCCGGATTCGCACCCTCGGGCCTGCCACTCTCCTGTCACGGCTTACGCAAACCGGTTGACAGCCTCCAATAATTCGTCACGAAAATGTGTTAATCGCGCGCCGTACACTTTTACGCTCGACAACACTAAATTAGATTAGGCCGATGACAATGGAGACATCTGTAGCGAAACGCGAGACGTCATATTTTGACAGGTAAAAGTCACACATTCGCGCAGAACGTACCCTCGTCTGCCCACATACACGTGTTAGTCGTATCCCACGCGAACGGCCGAATCTCGATGCCACTAGTGAGCCTTTTTTGTAACAAAGGAGCTGATTTCACGCGGCGCGAACATTCATCCGATTGTCGCGAATTTCGTTATCTCGTATTAGCTAGCGCGCGGTGATATTGAAAAAATAATACGTTTGGGATTTGACGGCCCCCATGTGTGCACGGCAGCTTCCTTTTCACTGCGACTATCTTACAAACGAAACAGGGATGATAAATTTATTTAATGTATACAAATGTTTGGACATTTTTATTTTGCTGTCGTTTAGACGTAGGTAACATAATTTAGTTCGCCATATGTTTTGACGGTACAACGCTCCGTGTAGGAAGTAGAAAAAATTGTTTTACGAGTTGTGAGAGAGTATGACGAACCGGTCGCTTTCCGTGTGTCATTAGTGTGCCCTAGCTGGTTCGATAAATAGCTTTTTTTTTAAAGCACGCAAAAAGTTATTGATAAATGCGACCGGCGAACGAATACGACGACTGAATCACTTCAATTACTCGACGAATGTATTATCGCGCTCGTAATGTATTATTATTTTAACAACACTAAAATTATTAGCACCATGTGTCCGTTGCAAGAGCTTTTTTCATTAAACGTGGCATTATAAATATGTTTTCTATTTCACGCGTAACAATGATCGAATTAAAAAAAATATTTGCAATATTGATTATTTTTTCCTGTTTAATCGATATTCAGATGATAAAGCATCTATAATGATTCCATCGAATGCTAATAAAAATTTGCCAGTTCATTACGCTAGGGCTCTGCTACTGGGTTGCATTCTAATTGATTAGGCCGAGGGTAATTATTCACAGGGGGTACGTAACGTAATTATTGCTTGGGTAGCCCTTTTTCCTTGTCGCTTCCCTCCACCCGTTTCGTCGCTAATCACCGCTGACGCCCGGTGCCGATGACGTGCCGCAACTGTGTCTTGGATCCGATGACAGTATTTTAATATATTTTGCTGTCGTATGTTAATTCCGCGGCATATGGCGCCGCAGTGCAGCGCCGGTAAGCTTCGCGATCTGTAACATACCGAATATGCCGTATTCGATTTTGAATTTTGTAATAATTAATAGGTCCGCCTTCGCACAGACTAAGAAAAAACTATTATTCCTTCATTTTAACTTCGTATCCGCATCCTGTATCTTACAATACTGGTAAATATTGCACTTTTAGGACCATAGGCACTCAACAGGCTAATATGCTTTCAATATAACATGTTTCTCCAAAAAACGTTAAACATGAAGACCATATAGTTCGAATAAGTTGAGTTGTGTATGATTTAATGAAGTACGCCATCTAAAATTCTAATGAAATGTATCTTGGAAGTTTACGTTTAACATATTTATCTATTGTTATATTACAATTGCGGATACTAATGGCGACTAAAAAGTTACGTTCGATCAAATATCCTTTAACCTATACACGAACTCAAATGTAAAATAGGCAAGTGGCTTCTAAGTTTGTTGTATAACTGAATGTATGAACATGTCTAATGCTAAATTGTTTGTTGTAAATTGAACCAGTTTTGTTTATTTATGGAAGAATGAGGAAGACAAACAATCTATTCTAGAATTCTACTTTTTGTCTGTTTCCTGTGAGATCGTGACCCCGTAAACATTCTATCCATCCATGCATGCAAAAACTGTTACCACTGTGTGACTCTACCATTTCTCTTCTTCTTCCATCTCTATTCTGGTTGTAGTTTAAGTAAGAATTCGGGTCAAAATTACTTGAAAATTACTATTTCTACCCTTGTAGAATATTCGTGTAACAAAGACGAGTATTTATATCAGAATTTATATTGTTTTTCTTCATTTATTTTGGTAATGTATTTGATGTTACTCGGTAGTTGACCATGTGTCACTAGCAGTCTTACTTTTATTTTATTTTTTGCAGAGTACAATACCGTGAAATAAATGAACATTTCTAAGACAGTGTGCTCGTAAAAGCCGTGCTACACAGCAGCGAAACTACATTGACAAAACGCGCACCATAAATAACCTTTACCCTTGACTGTTAAAAAACCTACGTAGGATGAAAAGGAGATTTATATTTGTTAAGAAGTTGTTCGTCTTCATAAGGCCTGACGTTTCATTTCTGTCTAGGCAGGCCGACAAGTGCTAACCCTCCTACTTTCCCTCGTACTCCCCTCGGAGGGAGCCCCCCTTGTTATGCATAAAATTTTGTCTTATTACTTTCAACTTCGCGATTATATCCAACGGGACAAAGTTACCAAGTTATTTTGTTATTAAAATTTTTGGTCGCTGCCGACGGGTGGATCTCGGTCCGGGTGTAAATGCGAATTAAATTATAAAGCAAAGAACTTATTTGATTGAACAAACCTTGGAATCCACGGATTAGTGTCGCGAATTCGCCGCCGACCCGTTGTCGTGATTCGCGCTTTGTACGTTGAACTGTCGGGAACAAAAGGGACGGAGCGACGAGATAGAGCAGGCTTACTTTATAAGTACCTCCTGGCGTTATAGGCGGCGCTTAAAACTTATCGTCTTCGGTTTCGTTCAAATTGCGAAGTCGGTGAAATAAAACTGGCGATTTCGAGTCGGAAAAGTAAATTGTTGTCAGGTTTTCATGCGAATGAATGTGCCCTTTGCTTGCGAAGGGCGGCGAAATGTATTCAGAAATTTTCCTTTTTATATTCCTTTGTCATGAGACCGATAACTTAATTTTTTATACTTAACGGTAATTTTCCACGATACTCTGCTAGAAGAACATTTTTATATTGTAATTGCACGACTTTTGATGAATACATTTCTAATAGAATAAGGTTTCTAATACTGTAAATGTCGAATGTTAGTTCATTGTTTAATATTAAAATTCTATAGTTACACCGGGTTGCGATAATACCAATATAAAAATAAGAACCTGTTTAAAATTAGGGAAAGACCAGTGATATAAATTGTTATTAAAAAGTGTTGTTCTCCATAAAGATTGACATCATAATAATATATGAATCTTACATGACATCCAGATACTTAAAATGTAATTTTTTTAACATTCATCATATTCCCAACTTTTATACGCGTTTAAGTTAAGATAGAAGTGACAATTTAAATCACATCTTATCGACTATGACACCCGATCATTGAGTTCCGTTAATCAGAAAAAGGTCGTAATCTCTTAAAGTATTTCGCGAAAATAGACAGTAGGAAGAGCATTTCTCTGGAAATGTGTAAATTAAAAAAAAATGGTGATGCGGTTTCTTAGCTCTCCCAAACGGAATCTTTGCTGTTTATAATAAAGTCAAATTAAAGCTACATTTATAAAAGCTAGTGTTATAACTAATTATATTAATTTAACATTTGAAAACTTTATACATACCTCTATCTATACAAATATTATTTATGAATGATGTAGCAACTATGCAAATGGCAAAGGTAATAAAATAATAAACATTTTATTTATGGTGTGGCTAATTGCTTTTGACGTGAAGGAAGTTTACAGCTCATAGTTAATTATGCCAAAAGAAAAGTAACTGTTAAACCATCAGTGTTGTAAAATACTTCAAATAAAATTCTATTGTAAACACGAAGATAATGTACAGGGTAAAAGTGTAAATATAATAAAATAAAACAAGCTTGTTTTTTTTCATTTGATGAAAACGATTAAGCTATGATGATATTAATAACGATAGGTGCTTGCATATGAAATTGGCGTTTCGACAAAGTGGCTGCTTCGGTCTCAATTATGTGATGTTTGATTAGAAATTCCATATTAAAATTTATTTCAACTATAGGCATCTATATTTGTGTTTCAAACTGAGTGATTCATTTGTTTTCGCGCCTTTTGAATTTTATTTGACACCCGTTCTGTTCACAATGTGGAAAACTTAAAATATCGCATTATATACGAATACAAGTTCAGTCGAGGCACCAGCGCTGCAGTAAGAGTTTGAAGGGTTAAAGATGTGTATTGGGTAGCTACTGTAAAAGAAAACACAGTATGTTTGGTTCCAACGTTTTCATTTTGGAAATTTTGATTTACATAACAAACCCCGTTTAGCCTTGGAAGTTTGTGACAAAATAAATTTAATTCACTTAGAACAAATGTGAAAAGTGAAATTCTCGAAAAACAGGAACCGTATGAATTGACTGAAGCACACAAACAACCACGCTTTAGAAGCTAACTTACATTATTTTTTTTTTTAAATTTATTTATTAATCAATAATATTGCATTGTGACTAAAAATCGCTCCACAAAACCGATTATTCGGTTTGACTGTCGACTTGAAGTCACGCACGGTATATTACATCTAAATGAATACAATATTCGACCTCGATTTTGAATCGCATTTTAATAACGATGAAAAATGGATCTTGTATGATAATCGGAAACGCTAATAACAATGGAGAGCCCCGGAGAACCGGCCAAATCTTGCTCCAAGCGAAATTTGACTCAGAGGAAAGTACTGATAAGTAACTGACTTCTGGTATCAGCCACTACAGATACCTAAGATCTCAATAGACCTGAATTGTCATCAGCTACAGATCATTATGGAAAAGCTGGTCGTTAAACAACGAAGACTGGTTAAAAGTCTGCCAACTGCTGCTTCAGGACAATGGTCGGCCACGTACTGCACTACAGACTGTCGCTAAACTAGAAGAGCTGCGATAGTAATGTCTCCGACACCCACCGTACTCTCTGGACCTTACCCCAACAGATTACTAAGGTAATCTGTTTCGGAATTTGGACAATTTGATACGAGGAAAAAAACTCAATTCCGATGAGTCAGTCCAAAACGCTTTCAAAGATTTTATTTATTCTCGCATCCATAATTATTTTAGTAAAGGAATAAATGAACTACCAATAAATTGCGCAAGTGCATAGATAAATGTGGTATAAAATAGTACTAGGATTGAATGAATACACACATAATTTCGTTATACTTTTCCTTTAAATTTTATATGTAAGGACCTAATATAAGAAAAACACTAAGACCAATAACAAATTTAGCATATCTTGTGTTGGTAAGTAACATACAACAAATATCTAAAAAAAAAAAACGCATAGATTAATCTTCTCAAGAAAGCTTATTTAAACTTCGATTCATAGTGTTGACAGGTTAACCTCGAGCTAGTTAAGGAAACTAATTAAATAGCTTTAAATTTTAAAGCGTCCCGCTTGATTGAGAATTGCAAGAAGCGAAGAGGCTGTAGAAACGGAGGCGGACGGACATCTGTTCCCGGCATCGCGACAAATTAACACGATCCGAGCAAAGTGTGGCTCGCAACTCGCAACCATTGCCGGCGCGAAACGGCCGCCCTAAAGCCGCCCTTAAGCGAAACGCCAGATGGTCGCTGCACTAAATTTCACGTAACAACGGTTTGTTTTAAAATTTGTAATCATTCTCACATTTTACGACGGCGTACGGTCCGTTTCGGAAAATTTGATACGACCGTAAAGCCTGTTATTGTGTTAGAATTCCAGTTAATTAAAAGTTATGAATTTTGAACGCGCGACTTTACGAGTATTACGCCGTTCGTCTGACGCGCGGTTGAAACGCTCGTTTGTATTTGCCTTTTTTTTGTATGAAAGTTAAGATAGCGCTTGTTTACTGTTAATGAGCGAGTATAACGCTTATTAAATACTATATACTTTTCTTGTACCATAAAATTCACAATGGACGATTTAGTTTACAAAGCTGTGTTAGTTTCAAATGCACTCGTGGGTAATAAAGATAACACAGTTCAACTCTAGCATATTTATGTATTAAACTAATTAAAATAATACTTAAAATATTTTTATGACGAGTATGACTACGAGTCATTTAAATTTTAATTGATGTCTACGAGTGCTTGAATATGTCTGTGTTCTTGTATTAAATTTCCTTCTGGTTAGCTCAACTTCTTAATGGAATACAACGCAAGGATTCCTCGTCGGAAGCAGAAAGCGGTACTACAGCTTGGACTGATTGTATTTATATGTGTACATACATATATATTAGTTTATAATTTCACTAGCCACGTGTGATGAACGACCGAAGAGAAATTGTGCGCTGAACGAACTATTGACAATTTGATGTGTCATTTCTTGACAATTTATAAACGGTCAAAGTCGAATCGTCAATTTGTGAACTGATATTTTGCTTGTGTTAGTATGTCATATTAAGTTTACGATTATGAATTAACGAAGTTCACAATGACAGTGACATAAACATGCAAATTGAGAGTGTGGCTGAGGACTTATATAGCTATATTTTAACCGTCATAGATTAACTTAGCTCATGTACTTCTGAAAAGGAATCTCGGCGCGTGTGGAACTAAGAACGCGGTCAAAACGCGCTCAGATCGCTTTCGTACTCGAAATATTCGAATATTTTCATTTTCCAATTAAAACAGTGGTATGTGTTAATTTCGGTGATTTAAAAGGTTGTAAAATATATTATGTAGAACACTATGAACCTAAAGATAAAGTGCCATAAACTGAATTAATTGATATCATAAACAAATCTTCCAACTATAATACTGAATCAAAATAATTAAAGAATAACATTAACTAACATTACTCTGGTTTTTTAAATAATTTTATCAGAATTCAAATCTCCGTTATGCCAGAGCTTATAGTTAAAATGTATAATGTAACATTTACTCATTAATATTTTAACAAACAAACGTTCTAAGAATGAGTGCAACATAATAAAGGTGGGTGGGTGCTTATAATTGGCAATGTACCAACATAATCTACCAAGTCTAGGAGTTATTATTTAAAGTAATTATTTAATTAACAGCGTGTAGCAGTGTTACCCTCTTAAGCGAGTTTGGGACAACAAGGAATTAAGTACGGGGTTAATGTTAACAAGAGCATACGTACTGGTTATTGTCTCGACACTCGGGGGCCCCCCGTCGAGGTATTTATGGCTGCTATACCCAACTTTTGGCACACACAAGCAGAGCCCCTACCAGTGCAATTGAAAAATTCAAACAATCATCGACAATATCGCAACAATATTCATCCATTACTGTTTTCTATTGAATCTTGTCCGGTAAATTTGATCGCAAGCAAGTAATGGAAACTGTTCTACTAAAATTATAACATTAGTAAGCGCATTATGTCATAGACGAACTATGCCTGTTAACAATGTTACTCTTACCCTACGCTTTTAACATCATTAGTTGTGCGAGATTTCGTACGAAAGCATAAATGTGTATTTGTTTTCTTAGCTCAGTATGCCATTTTCACTCGGCTATTATGCCGCAACGTCGCTTAATCGTTGTGGGAAAATATTTTGACTTGCTCTCTTTTGATAATTTATAGCATTTTGACCTGGCTTTTAACATATAAGTCACTTTTTTCATGAGGAAGCTGCAGCTGTACTATGTCTTCAGTGCTAGGACAGAAATAAATAACATACATTATAACATGTTTTGAAAGATAATCATATTGCTTACATAGAATCAGGCCTCAAGTCTCGCGACCATTGAAATTTTTTATATTGGCTTGACATTTATCGACCTGTAAAATAAACTATCATACATATTATATAGAGGTGTGCCAGGATCGCGCCAAATGGAAATCCATGATCTGTGCCTACCCCTCTGGGTTACGGGCGTGAGCGCATATTTATTTATTTATTTATTTACATATTATATACAGCTTAGGCAGTTTTTTATGAATTAAACGTAATAAAATAAAGAAAGCGATAAATAATATAAACGCAAAATTTGTACAATTATTATGAGACAGCGTAAGACACTTATATAAATAAATATGCGCCCACGCCCGTAACCCAGAGGGACAGGCAGGGATTATGGATATCCATTCGGCGCGATCCTGGTACACCTCTCTCGCTTCTTACATACATGCTCGTCGAGTACCGGTACTCCATACATCGATTTTAAGTACTCATGTCGTTGATCGATATTCGTTCTCCTGGGACGTCCCTTACCAATATTCCCACTCACTTTTGCAAAATAAATTTATCTTGTCACTTTTTATCCACTCATCCTTTCAACATGGCCGGATCACCGCTGTATACCTTTCTCAATTCTACACTTACAACATTCACTTTTAAGCCACACTTTGTCATTATATCTCTATTTTTAATCCTGGTATTTGTCTATAATACCCATATAATAATAAGAGACTGTGTGAGATAATATATACGAATTTGAGATATACGAAAATAAGCTGAAAAATGTTGCATACTTGAAAGAAGACACATTCATAATTTTCATAAAATAACTCAATACTAAATTTTAAATAATTATTTACCCGTTTTATTTGTTATTGTAAAAAAGCGAATGTCAATATTAAACTCACTGCTCAGAACAAGAGACAACATAATGAGACACGCCAGCTACAATACCTAGAACAGGGACCGACATAATGTAATGTCAGGGAAAAAAGTCGAAGTGTAATTTTAATGAGCATCCAGAGGGTTGCCCTCCGGCCACTTCGGAAGCATGTCTACGCACACAAAGAGCCGGGGCTCACTTCAAGTGACTCTTAGGAATCTAAAATGTTTCCACAGATAGCTCCAGGCGAATTGTCCCGTTATATAAATGTTTTCTTTTGTCAATTTTAACATACAGAGTCCGCCCGGCGTCAACCGTGGACAGTTCATAGACGGCGAAAACTTTTAATTCGTCGTTTTTCTATGTCTCGTCTTTTTCTGTGTGTCGGCGACAATTCTTTAAGATGTCGCTTTCGTCACATGCCTCTGTAGGGAATTCGGATTATTGCAAGTCTGTTGACGGCGGTCGCTAGGCCGCATCGTTAGTAATATTTCGTAAAACTGTTCGGGAGCTAATGCACACGGTTATTTTTTTAACACATGATTTATTACCATCATACACTGAAATAGGTATACAGTGTTTAAGTCATGTATGAATAGTGGTTGTTTATAAACGCAATAGGTGTTGTAAATATGAAAGAACATTGTTGGTTATCTCGAAATGATATTAGTTACTTTTTAGGGCTTCTCAGGAGTGTTGCCATTCTGCAATTTGTTTAGATGTCTTGGGATTTAATATAATAAAAAGTGTTATTCCATGAATGCGTAGAATTTTGGTTCTTATGTTTTAAAATATTGATTGCGTCCATAAAGTTTTGGATTCGATTCCATCACTTGACATGGGTCGTAGGCGATCTCGTAACACAAACTTCATTCTAGTTGAAACTGACTCAAGTTAGTTGGAACGGTTAACAGAATTGTTTGCAAAATAGGTTAGATGAACTGTTCATAAAGAAAATAATAGTTGATTTAATATTAATTTCTGTACTTTAGTGTTAAGTATTTAAATAAGAATACAACATAAGAAAGAAAACCGGATTAAATAACATAAACATTGTATTATTTTCTTTCTTAATTTCAATTGGACTTTGTTCATAAATAAAACAATAAAATATGTCCATAAATAATACAAGGCGTGCAGAACTTTTAGGTTTTGTATTATGAATGTTCCTAATTATATTACAAATTAAAACGAAACGGGCATTGAAGGAGCATAGCGCAAGCGCCTCCACTACAAAGGCGGGCTTTCCCAAAGCCCCCCTGCGTTTCAGGAGTGACACTGTAAACAAAAGTATCATATAAGTTTATTAATTACACGGCCCCTCCGTTGCGAGCCTTCATGAATATTAATTACTGAATACCGAAAGCTTTAGAACGCTCAAGAAGGGAAAGTTTTACAAAGAGCCTTTATTATTTAAGAAGTAACGTCGATACGGCGAAACGAATTATGCTCACTTGTACTTGTTAAACAAATAACAACTCTTTTATACCAGGTGTAGTGTCGAAATTTGTTTGTTATTTTAGTCATTTATCATAACTTCATAAGAAAATGGCGGAAGAAAGTCAATAGAGTCGGTAGGAGTTACTTGAGGGTAGACTTTTCGTTTGGATACAGCTCCGCCCTAATCATTCCTTCATATGCGTTTTAGTTACTTATGTTAATTAAAACAATGGCTTTCTGTTTGAAAGAAGCTAGTTTAAACGGAAATCTATTGAACAGGAAAACCAAAACATATGATTTTTCATATGTTTTGGTTTTCATCGAATCATCGTCCATTCGAATATAACGTATACAAATTGTGTCTCTATTGTAGTCTTGTAGCTTTAGCTACATTA
>JWHW01052848.1:769845-785234 GCA_000931545.1 Papilio glaucus | reverse complement strand
CCTACATCTTAAAAAAAAACACCACGCTTATCTATATTGTTAAAAATACTATAAACGTGAATGTTTGTGAGGATGGATGGGTGTCTTAATATTTAATTACTTTTTGTACGCGACAATTAAATTTATACTATATAGATATACTAAATAGATAATAATGCAATTTTAAGCTTTGTAGTTTATTTCTCAGACTAACATATATGCTATTATTTTGATTACTTAAATCCTTAAAATGTTGCCAAATGACAGTTATAAATTATTATTATTTATATATCATATGAATCGCAAAATAATAATTGGATTAATTAATAATTTTAAGGAAAGTCACCCGTTGCTTGGCCTTAAGGAAGCGTGGCGGAACTGCATCCGCGCACGTTCTTGTTAACCGATGCCGCCTTGAAGCTTAAAGCAATTTGCAAGAGTTCATACCATCGCCGACCTGTTTGTTCCATAGTTTTATTAAACGCACCTAGTGAATGCAATTGCAAATTGCTTGTGATATTAAATTTGCTTCCTTTTGAATAATTCACTGATTCTTGTGGAATTTTGATTAATATACTACTTGTTTTGACGTAAAGGCAATTAAATTATATGAGTCTTTATGACATATTATTGTCCTGCGTTTTAATTTAAACGAAATTATGTTGCCTATATTAATTTTAATAAGATTTTTGAAGATTTCTTGTTGTATTATAAGAATTAGAGTAATTCGTAATAAACAATATTTTTCGTCTCATTTCCCTGCGATTACACAACTTTTTAGAAAAGGGAACGTACTTAAGTACATTTTCCACACGAAGATATTAAATAAAACGCGCACATGTGTTGATTTGTTTGAACGCGAGAGAGGCCCACTAAGACCGTTACAGCTTATAGTAGTTATGTACAGCACAAGACAAAGTATAAAGTTGTGGCCTGCTTACGGTAGAAAGAAGAAAGAATGTTCGAATCAGATCGGTAGTTACTGTATTATAGTTAAATTAGCGGATTTAAATAAACTCTTCTGATTCCTTATACATATTATGATTATGTAAAAAAATATAAACTCCTTTAATAGCCGAAAGCGGAAAAAGCGCACCGTTACAGTTCAAAAACTATTTAATTTAATCAAGTATATAGCGCCCTCTGAACGGGTCACACAAATGCTTCAGAAAAATATGTCACCCCATCGCGTTGCTTTGGATTGCTCGACCGAGCTATTAACATATATACTATATTATAATTTATATTACGCCTAAAGTCTTTTTTTCCATTTGATCGGCACCGTAGCTTGATGTTAAATAGCCTAAAGATTTTCGGAATAGTTGACTATTAAATGTGAAAAAAAAATATTTAAAATTCTATTAGTAGTTTCTGAGATAAGAGCGTTCAAACAAACTGTTCTTTTTATAATATATAATTGGGATACGTATAGATGATATTAGATGACAGGTTATGTAGAGAATAACAATGGAATAGATAAGGGAAAGAAGTTAAGTGCATGAGATGGAGAAGAGATGAGATGGGGCTTGCGGCGTATCAATTAACAAACAAACGCAGAAGTTTACGTTTTTAAGTAATTTATTTCAATATAAAATATCATTGTTATTTTGAAATGAATTACTCGAGTATTCAGCATTTAGTTTTATAACTAGTGTCTGTATTTTTAATGGACACACAACCAGTACACCAACATTTATAGCCTTCCACAAGGGAACCACGTAAATAAATAAACCGTGAATGTTAATGGTCTTATATTGGCCCTACAAGTAGTTACTTAATAGCGTACGTCTGACATTTAATAGTTAATGAGTTTGAGAGAGAATTTAAACACATTAACATACTACAATTGCAAATTTAGATGTCGACTGAAGTTCTATAGAAGAGTATTAATAGTTTTACTGCTTAGGTGCAAATAAATTATATGCCTTATTTCAAAGCAAGATGGGATTTTTGTAAACATAGGTTTTTACATTAAAATTCCAAAATATTTTCGAAAACAACTTTTTCGACAACGTAATGTGCGGTAACAATTTTACGTTACTTTATCTCACGTTTTACACAAAATTACAACATTTCTGATAAAGGTATACGGCGGCCATTGCAGTTTGTAATGGCCGCCGTGTAAAGTAAATGACGTTTGTTTGTTTACAAAAATCATAAATCTTGCTTGTATAGGCATTATCACCAACGTAGACAGTGGCGAACAGTGGTAGAGCCCGCGACAACAACATCTCTTGCATGAATGGGCTGGCTTGACCGGTGAAGTAGCACGACCTCACAGAAAACAGGCGTTAAGTAGTAGTATTCTGCGTTTCATCTAATGAGTGAGGTGCCGGAGGCCTAAAGGCCTAATACTAGTCTCTTCCCCTTCCTAGCTTTTGCTAATAAAGGAAAAGATGGGAAGGGAAAGGGGAGGTGGTGGAGGTGGTTTTTAGGACCATTTTCTGGTTATCCCCTTCTCTGTCATAAAGGTAAGTAACGCATCTGCAACTCATTAGCATGTTACGATGCCTATGGGTAGCGGTCACGTAACATCAGGTGAACCGCTAGCTCGCTTGCCACCTTCTACTATAAAAAAATACAATTTACGAACATAGACTATGTTACTGGCATAGAAAGTGTTGTGGTGACTATGGATATTATTTAAAATAAGTCATCAATATCTTAATATTAGAAAATAGACAACTTGATTGTCTTGTCGTCATTTTCAATAGAGTTTATTTGAACCAAAGCTACAACACTTATAGTAACTAATAGCTGTTTAAATCGCCGAAATTTAATTTAATTATTTTTAAGCGAATACGCTTTTAGTTGTTTCGGCGAACCGTTGACGTTGATTTTGAAAAATCTCTCATAATGCCATATCTATAATTTATAAGGTTTGCTTATTATCAAGATTAATAACAAATAAACCAAGCAACCTAACAACCTGGTCTGTTACACTTAACAGCTAATCCCCATTTCGTGTAAACCTGAAGACAAGACTACGTAACCGATAGTTTGCGCCAAAATGACATTAAACAAAGGAAAACAAACCTTGAATTTAAACACTTGGAGTTCAATTTCAACTGTCGAACTATTGTTTCCGCGTGCGGGGGAAGAACAAGCCCCGACAAGAACTTTTCAGATTCGCAATCAAGCTGCGCGAAAGTTTGGAGCGAACGTAAAGTTTAACGTTGCAAGGTGGTAAGAGTTTGCCTTCTAAACGAACGTGCTGAATTCCACCGAGCAACTGTAAGGCTAAATGTTACAAATAACAATTTGAAATTTGTTTTATTTGTTGATTTTTATACGATGACGATTATTTTTATACGATAGAAATCATGACAGAAGTGAAGCTTATTACATAATGAAGTACAAGAATAATACAAGGTATATAAAATTTAGTGTGAGAGCAGAAGGAAGAGAGAATATATCAAAAGAAATAAAGTGGGTAGGTATATTATATATAGAAAACATTCAGTGAAGTTAATACTTCCAATGTATCGCTCTCCATTTGCCTTTATCTACGTTATATATTCTTCATTGACGTGTCTTTAAAATTCATTCTCGATTCTCATCTTTCTATCGAATCAGTACCAAAAAAAAATACAGCATGTATTACTACAGACTACCATATTTTCCGTTAAATGCCAAGTGATCATAAATATAAAATCACTATTTCTCTTTTATCATCAAACAAGGATCTAGTTATGGTTACCACCATTAAGTTCACGAGTCATAAAAATTATAGAAGAAAATTATAATAAAATCTAAAACTAAACTAAAAGTTGACAAAGTGGTACGTAATTGGGTTTTGGGTATGAAAAATATTAAAGAAATTTGTCTATTGCTACACACATACGGTTATATTTAGGTAATGTTGTTTATCAAACAGGTGACATTCACATGTCGACTTATCTTAGCAACATGTTTAGGCAGGTGTTATTGTGCGATTAAATTAATTACTCTTCAAGGGAGAGAGTGTCGCTCTTATGTCGATTGAGCAACTTTGTAATTTGAGCTTATTCATGACATACCTATAAAGCTAGTGATCCGCCCCGGTTTCCCTCAGGTAATACTAATTAGTTGATCCGATCGCTATGAAACTTCACAGGCTTAAATTTTAGGCCTATTTGAAGATTTCCTGAAAATTTCATCGAAATAGGTTCAAGCGTATATTGCGAATACACATACATACATACATAAATACACATCGCCTTTTATATATTTAGATATGAATATAAACCTACCAGGTAGTTGCATAACAATCAGAAATCTTTTTAACATTGAAATATTTTTTGAACAAAATTTATATGAATATTAACGAAATTGTTTAGCGAACAACCTTCAGCAATAAAGACGCAGTAGACTGAAGACGCATAAGAAGAAAATGTTGATTTATAGTAGAAGAAGGGCTGTCTTAGTCCAATCCGGGGTCCTAAGGCAAATTAAACTACGGGGACGTATTGGAAAGTATTCTTATGCCTTAATATTGCCAGACATTGTTTTTCTTAACCATATCCTCTTTAGTCACCTGAATTGGACGGCCTGAGCGATCCTCATCAAAGTCGGTTGTTCTCCCCAGCTTACGTTCGTTTAACCAATATTTGATTCATAGAAGGTCCACGTAAACAATCACGGTAAGCCGAATTCATTCTTGCTTTTAATCCAACACATGGTTTTCCTTCCAAAGACAGAAATCGTAATTCAAAACCGTTACTATTCTTTTCCCATTTTAATAATTTAAAGTTACTCACTTCAAGAGATTCATCTCTGTCCGATTAAAAATCAAATAACAAAAGCCTCTTAAAAATGGCCTAAAACGGTCGTTCAACAATTAGAAAACGTGTACTTATAAAACAGTAAAAATTACTATATAATCATAAAAACTTTGCTATTTACTGACACAAACTAACCGGTAAAATGGTACAAACAAATTCAATGTATGAAATGGTCGGATAAGTTATAACTACATATATATAAAAGTAGGTTGAATAGTCACAAAATAATAAGGCAACTTCATTCTGGCAACTTAACAAAAGAGTCTAGAATAAAGTTTTGTAGAGCTCACATTCCGAGGGGCCCGATTAACTTCGGGCTTGTAGACGGGGGTTTGCCTGCCGTAGAAACTAGCTCACTTACCACTCTTGTAGAAGCTGTGATTTTATTACATTTCATCCCGCTTTTCAGTTTACTTTGTGTTGCTGTTTTTCAGTGACTGGAATCTACATGATGAATCATCCTAACTAAAATTATAAATGCGACTGTGAGGTTGTTAGTCACGCTTTAACTCAACTTTTTGACATTTACTTTTAATTCCAAGCTCAATCGCGAAATCAAGTTAAAAGTAATTCCGTTGAGCAAGATTCTTATCTTCCCCGAAATGAACGAATGTGTGCAAAGTCGCGGGTGACATCTAATTTATATTATTTGCGATCTAGTCTCTCGTTGATTGAATGTTTTGCAACAATGATAATATACAATGCAAATAAGTTAATTTTATATTACATTAAATAAATATTTAACTAATATCGATCAGATTGGCTATCTAAGAAAGGCGATATAAATAGCACTCATAACCGACGAGCATGCATGCGTAGATGTATGAATGTCGAAGAAGCGAGAGAGGTGTGCCAGGATCACGCCAAATGGAAATCCATGATCTCTGCATAACCCTCTGGGTTACGGGCCTGAGCGTATATTTATTTAGAAACATTTTCCAAAAACACACTTTTTTCACAACACACTCTTTTATTTGTGTAATATTTAAAACACAGAATACCTTCATGAAGAAATGTCTGTCTGTCTGAACATTCAACGGTGGTAGAGCCCACAACAACAACATCTGTTGCATCGACCGGTAAAATGCCGCGACCTCACAGAAAACAGGCGTGAAGTAGAAGTACTCCGCATTTCGTCTGATGAGTGTGGTGCAGGAGGCCTTATTTCAGTCGTTCACACCCTTTCCTGATAAGAATAGGATGGGAAAGGGAAGAGGATAGGACGGGGAGCGTATTAACAGGGAAAATATATATCCTTTTTCCCTGTCTATCCTCTCCTCTGTCTATTAAAGATAGGCAACGTATCTGGAACATATTTGCTTGTTGCGGATGTCTATGGGTAACGCTCACTTAACATTAGGTGATACGCTTGGTGCTTTGTCACCTTCTTCCTAAAAAAACATGTCTGGGAGTTCGGGTCCCCAATAGGGGTCTTTCCTTTTTATTACTTAAAATTTCCTCTGCACTACATAAATGAGTTCAAAGGTAAACTGTCCAAAATCTATTATTGTCTTTTCTAAGCCAAGCACCGCATTTATAATTTACTTATTCTTAACTACTTAACTAGAAACTTCCGTAATGGAAGTTTCTAACTTATTTCTAAAGTTCAACGAAGATCTGTACGAACAGTGTTAAATAATTCACTTAATGATGTGAGCAAATATTTCAATCGTACGCATTAATATATTAAAATAGGTTATCTATTTGATTCCGACGTAGTAAATCGAGTAAGGTTTAGCAACTGTCCCTTCATTATTAACGAAAGCAATTAATCGATCGACCAGTGTCCTGTTACAGAAAGCCGTATGGAAATATTTATGAGTTCACTATAAATTATATACCTTACGTTAGCAATTATGCTATTAGGAACGGTGCGAATACCAAGTCAGAAGTAGCACATGTTTAAATGGAGGTTGTTTATCAAGAACTGAAGACATTGCACTGTTATTAAGTGCATTTGTGAGAAAGATACCTTACAATCGCCGATTAAACAACCCTCAAATATAGTTGCATCTAAACGACTATTCATGCGGAAATTACTTGGTTACCCTCTTTGTTTAACACGCGTGACTGATTATTTATGATGTGTATTGCGACGATACGAACGTTTCAAGACGTCACAGTAATTAATATATGGATAATGTGTGATTCATAGCTAAACACAAAATACTTTAAAATACAGTATAGTTAGTTTCCTTAAATATATCCCAGTCAAGACAAAATATTATTGTGATGTTTTAAAAAAATCACTTAAGTTTATTATTGCGTGTATTTTGATCTTGAATAAATCTTCGACGTATACCGGACGTATGGCTTTTCGGGCAAAAGAGTTTGGTTCGGATTGCATGCACTAACCTCTTCGGCGGCATTCATAAGTGACCTATCCTACTTTAAGTTGTTATTGGAACCTAAATTTAAAAAATAGTTTCATTTTCTATCAAACGGCTTTCCTAATAATTATTTTCTATTACAGTTTTCTTATAATAGGTGAGAAAAATATATTGAACAGAAAGCCGATTAACAAAACAACTAAGCCAAATGGCTTATACAGCTTTTAAGGTGTTCATATATATATGTGTTTTATATAGCTAGCTGTTGCCCGCGGCTACGCCCCCATTTTTCTTTTACTACGTTTCTCATTTACTACGTTGGAAATTCTAAAAGACGATTTTACGTAAAATAACTTTGAGTTAACGTTTATAACTTAGGTTTAGTATGTTATTGTCTAACCATGAGACATTACCAAGGCAACTGATATTGTAAATGAAGGCTTTACGTACATTATTTTCGAGATAAAAGTTAAGTAGCCCATGTTAATTTTGTAGGTCGTATATTTTTCAGTAATAAAATAGGCATGAAATCAAAATTATAATTAGTAAGGAGTGTGTTCATTGTTTAATCATTCATTTAGAACGCCACAGTAGTCGGACATAAAACACCGAGCCTTTAAGTAGATTAAACTATTGGATGCATAACAGGCACTTTTGATTACGTTTCAAAGCGCAATAAAAATCCAATTTTAAAAAATTAAAGTTCCATTTGACGGCGTGTGTGTGACGAATGAAAATCGAGCAAAAGGGGTCGTCAACCCCTTCTTTTAAAGCCGACGCATTAGTGCAACAATCTGTGTTCAAAATTATGGTGACAGAAACTTTTTATGGCGGCACCGTAATATTATATTATGGACGTAAATTAATTTATTGCCACATTAATAAACGACGACTATATTTCTAAATTCTTAATAGATATAGGCTTATTAGTAATTGCTGTCAAGGGATTGTAAATCACTTGGCATCTGCCGTTGTACCAATCAATTAAGATAGACTTAATAGTGAGCTATGGAATCTTAATAATATTTCCGATTTGGGTAGAGTTAGCGGTCACTATCAGTTGTACCACTAACTTTACAGACTTCAAATATAATAGAGAAATAGCCTTTTACTTTATTAAATTAGAGGCTTAGTTTAGGATTTAGTCACAAAATCTAAATGTTTATATGAAATTAATAAAAATATTAGTCAATCCAACTGTCTGATTATAATTCGATTACTTACCTACGTAGCTATATTAATCCCTATGCGAATAAAGAAATTTTTTTTTCAACTGAAAAACTAACTTCCTATGTCATCTTGAACTCTTACCCTAACAATATATATAGTATTTAACATATGTTTAGTTTGCTTGAGTCTATATATAAACAATATAAATGTGTCGCTAATTTTAATAAAAAAATATCATTATTATATGTTTTATCCTTAGTACATTGTATATTAAAAGTAGTTCTATTTAAACTTTTATTAATTACGAAACTAACTGGTAAATATCATACATGTAAAAAAAACAATTTTTGTTTCTTAAACATATTCGTAAAAAAGTTTACAGCGGTAGATATTTTTTGGACGTCGAGAAAAAAATCTCTCACACGTGAATTTCCCGTTGAAATTGTTAGCGTTGCTCCTAGCCGCATCTATTTCACGTAAACAAATAAAAACAAAGTGGGCTCGAGCGAGTCTGCCGCAGCCCCCCTCGCAATCGCAATAAACAACCGCACTGCAAATAAAACTTCTCTCCTAATTCTCACACGAGCGTAAACCAATTGGATCGTTGTAATTTACGAGTTAAATCTAAAAATATGTCTTTTCGATGGCCTCCCGTTCGTCGTCACAGATGGCTACACAATAATATCGGCCCTAAGACCCCTTACGAGGGGAACGACGCTTATTCTATAAAGTTTGAATAAGATTTTAAAAAGCCGAGTGAGTCTTAAAGCGAGAGTGGCTTTTGTACGCGGATTTGATCGCGTGGATAATGTGAAAAAATGTTCTTTTTATATTGCTGTAATGGTCTGAGTTATAGCGCGTATATATCTTAATTTGTAGGTACAGCAGCTCGACCTGGTTTGATATCCTTTCGTCTTGTACACCTTTATCAATTTTCCTAAATTCTAGTCTGAATTTATTATAATAAATTATATTTAACACTCTTATGGCAAAAGGAAAGGCGTTTAATGGGGAGTCTAGAGCATTCTTATTCTGTCTTTTCACATATTAACCAAATACAAGGACTAACTATTAAAACGCATCGATAGTTAAAAAACATAAAATATATTTTAATAACAATATACATATATGTATTTATATATAAAATGCTAAAAATGAATCCATATTTCCCTTTGTCACGGACCGATTTACTATTTTAACTTTGAGCTTTTGACAGTTCGAGCGTTCAACGAATATTAATTTACCAGACAGCTAAAACATATTTCTGCTAAATTCAAAACGTTATTTAAAAATAGGATAGTATAAATATTCAAACCAATCGGCCACAATATCATGAAAATTACTTTAAAAGTTTTCATTATGTATAAAAATAGATACATGGCTAATGAAAGTTTGACAATAGTAAAGACTGCATCGCTGTTTTATTCAAGAATTATATTTAGAATGGACTAACACATCTTTTTGGTAATCTGCGTATCATTTCTAGCCGGGTTCTACTCCCATTGAAGGGTCTGTAAATTTAACTGAGTAACAAAAAGCGACAGTTAAATAAATTTTAATTCCTTCTGCGTGTTTAAGGACTTAATCCGTTTTACATCACGATAAAAGGAATTAAATTAATCGGCGTTTGAATAAGCCTTAAACGGATAATGGCGTAATAAATATATTTTTGTTCGGCAGTGAGAATTATTATTCCGTCCTTAGTATTCAACAGACCACTCCTAATAAAATGACGTAACGGGTCTATGATTCATTACACGCTTACCTTTGTGCGCTGTGATAGGAATCTAATGTCTACTGACACTCATGGAACTACGTAACGGCACTTGAAATTTTCTTCGGCTCCGTTTTCTTGTTCAGCTTCAAAATATTTTTGAATTGAACATGATTTAAATGTAAAGAGAGATCTTAAACCGATGTTGTAACTCTACATATATATATTAAGATTAGTGACCTAGGATGAGCATGTATGCTATACGAACAACGAGATGTATGACCGTAGAAGAAGCGAGAAAAATGTAAAAATGCGAAACAAAATAAATACACTCTGCCTAATTTTTTGGGCTATGGACATTATGTAGTATAAATACACACTTAATGTACAATGGTCAGTATAAGCGTTCACCACAATTCGCCGAGTGACGCAGTAAAACTTTATTTTTGCGGAATACCCTTATTTTATCTCCCCGTCGGAGCATATTTCCCTGGGCACAATAAGGATCAGTTTGCGCAAACGGGTAATTCGGTATAGTAACGCTACGTGACCCCGGAGCGATGTTCGCGACGTGTATCTACTATTGCCTCCCTCCCCCGCGCCCGCCACCGAGCCCCTGACTAAGTATCACTACGATTTTATATTATCAAAGCGATTTCACAATGCTTAGACCTGTCCAGCTTATATAAATATAGTTGTTTAAATACTGAAAATAAGTATTTTGTCTGTTTACCTGAGTGAGAATAGCCTAAGAGAACAACAAATATTCGCTTGGGCACAAATTTTTGCCATAAATTGAAATTTTAAATGTTACAATATTTTTTATTCTATTTCTATAATTACCTATACAATTATTAGACGAAGGGAGAAAGAAATCGAACCCAGATTGTCAGATTGTTAGTCGGATACCTATCTATTACTAGCTTTCTTTTATGCTTCTCCTCTTCCTCTTCTTTTAGCCTATAGTCGTCCACTGCTGGGCGTAGGGCGGGGAACCCTGGGGATTGACCACCACAAAGCTCAGTCATCCAGTGGGCTCCCAAAACTGATCAGATCATCGGTCCCTCGTGTGGGAGGCCTACCTTCGATGAGTCAACGTTTACGTTTAATGTAATAACAGTTTATGCAACGGACGCCGACATTGTAGTTATCTTTGTATTATAGTTAATTCTAACAACTAATGTATTAATTAATTTAATATTGTGTTATTCTAACGGGTTAAGGGCGTATTTTAGTCCGTTTCATTATAATTGTTTAGAAAATTCTACTAAATTTTCATGTTTGAGTGTATTCCGTTTCGAGTACAAATTTTCATTAAAATCTCATTCAATGTAAAAAAAATAGCATAAATTGTTAAATTGTCGTAGCAACTTACTTTCGA
The DNA here is from genome assembly GCA_000931545.1 of Papilio glaucus. Classification (NCBI taxonomy): domain Eukaryota; kingdom Metazoa; phylum Arthropoda; class Insecta; order Lepidoptera; family Papilionidae; genus Papilio; species Papilio glaucus. The sequence goes on along the minus strand of JWHW01052848.1, from coordinate 773,897 downwards.
TATTACAAACATAACATAACTTTTTTTTAATGTTTCAATCGGAAGAAATAAGGCAAATAGGTAAAGAAGAAAGCTTATCCTTTCAGCTTATTAAGGCACGTAGAGAAATAGATGCAGATAAAAGGTTCTAGACTACAGTATTATAAGTATGTTTATATTATGTTAACTGTAGTTATTATACTGGTAGATTTCATTCGATATGTCTATAAGTTGTTATGTCTGCGTACAGTCTGTTCGTTATTCGACACGCGTTCGGTAGCGAGGCCGCTTCCCGCGCCCTTTGCGCCGATGGACTTTGTCATTATCATCGCTTTTTGCCACACATAACCGGCCACAGCTACGAGAGATCGCCGCATCTTATAGCCACCGACAGCTATTACAAACACCAATGAGAAATGGTTTCATGGAATTACGGAATCCCACTATATATTACTTAGCGATTTTTAGTTTGAACGTTCTCATGTGCGTGTCTTTTGGTTGAAGGAGTATTGTGCATATTAATTTTTTTAATAGTTTATAGTAAAATAAATGACTAGGCGAATTTATATCGATCAGATTAGGGACTTATTAAAAGACAGCCATGTGTAAGGACTCCTTATAAGGAGTACCCGTCATCGACAAGTATGTACGAGTTTGCGTAGATGGATGTGGAAGAAGCGAGAGAGGTATGCCAGGATTAAGCCAAATGGAAATCCATGATATCTGCCTACCTCTATGGGTTATACGCATGGGAGCATACTCTTATTAAATCCTTGTTTAAAGTATTTCTCTTACAAATTCAATATTATGATTTTGATATGCTAATATACGGACAGCAGATGCTGTCTTATTATATGAACGTTGCCTTGCCTGCTATTAGGAATTACTAATATACCGGATCCAATTGTGAATTTAAACAATCTCGGCAACCACTCAAATCTAATTCGCTCCTGACGTTTTGGAGGAGTTCAGTCACAATCACAAGCACAGAAGAAATACTTACATATGTATGTAGAGATATGTCCAGTTCTACTTTGATTGAACACATGTAAAAAGGGTGAAAGAGAAGACTAAGGTGTGACATTTACCCTTTACGGTTACAAACGACCAAGCAGTTCCTATTTTAATTGACCGTTACCCATAGGCTTCTGCAACAACAAAGCAATTAGTTACAACTGCGTTGCCTCTCTTTAACGGTCAGAGAAAAGTATGAATAGAATAAAAGGATATTTTTTTTTCATATCCTTCTCTTCGCCCATCAAATCCTCCCACCCTTATCTTATTTAAAAGGATGATATAATAATGAGAACAGGAGAGAGAATTAGGCCTGCAAAATCTAAAACTATCTACTGAATATAACTATAAAGTTAAGATATTCAGTAGATATTTTTAGATTTTTGATATAAATAAAAATATATTAATCGTGTATCATATAAAACTGTTCTTTTGTCACCAGTTACTAGTTAGTAGTCATGGGCACAGTGTTACCCATTTTAATGTTCCTTTTTATTTTGTATCACACTTAAAACACAACGTAAACAAGCAACAAAGTGTGTGCAAACCTAAAGGCTCTTTACAACAATCAATTGCAGCAAACGTACCTTTTACATGCAGCCATTTTGTGTAAAGTTAATTCATTTAAATGCCACGTTACACTACTGCCCTTTACATTTTGCACCCGCACCATTAAGCACAGTTTCAAGGTGCACTCTTGAGTAAACAAACGTAAAACTTTTATTAGATTGCACAAAACGTACATACATTCCAATTTCAAAAAGCGATTAATTCCTCTTTAATAACAGTTTTATGAAAGTAAGTAAGAGACCACAACCACCAGATGATTCCAGTCATAGTCCAGGGGTTTATTTATTTGATTATTTCGATTTTACATTAAACCTTATCCTGCTTAAGACTGCTAGAGGAAGGTAAAGAGGCCACTAATTACAATATTTTACATAAAACTTTTATTAATTATAACCATAGACATATACATAATTCAAGTCCATAATAATAATCAGTTGCATTTGTCATAGAGTCATAAAGTTGTCCAATCCGAATACACTAGAAACCGTATTGGGCAGTTTGAAGTCGCTCTACAGAGCTGGTTGGTAAACATCACATTATGTTAATTAAATACTTAAGCCCTTTTTATTCTTCTCTCACTCATCTGACTAGAACCGGATTTTATTCTTCTCACAGCAAACTGCAATGAGTACATTTAATATCATTTTATTAACAAGACATAATCGTATATATCCTTTATGGAAAAAAAAAGTTCCCGAGGTCCGAGCCTACCGCCACTGTAGAGACTTAGAAGATGATTAAAAAGAGTCACCAATACAGAAATAATACTTTTTATGGTGGAAGGTCGCAAATCAGCAAGCGGATCAGCTATTGTAAATGACAATCGCCGCCCAATAATCACGTTTAATACGTTAACAGCATTTGTTTATTTTTTATTGGACATGGGGGCAAATCGATATCGGGTCACTTAGTGTTAAGTGATCGCCGACGCCCGAGGACATCCGCAACACCAGAGGAAATACTGGCCTTTAAGGAGTACGCTCTCTTCTCCTTCAGACCCTAAGTCGTATTGGAAATGCTGCTGGAGACAAATTAATCCACAACGCGGTTGTACCTGCGAGTCGATTCGTTAGTAATCCCCTTGGAGACATTTCACACACATGTCGATCATGTGTGAACGGAATATTTAAGAGAGGTATTAAATTTTCGAGTAAAATTATCTAGGCACTAGAATCAATAAAAAATCACGCTTCCTATTAGTCTCAGTTATTAAATTGACAATATTTACTAGCCAATAAACAAAGCAGTCGATCTTATACACGTGAAAAGATAATATAATTTTTATGCCTTCCTCTATTCGTAACACGGTACTTTTTTATTATCAACGTTAACAATAAATTATGCTTCTGATTTATTCGTTGAATAACGTATTAAATTAGTTAGAAAGAATTCGGTTAGATTTATGTACGGTTAGCGATAATTACAATTTTTTATGTTATTTTTGCTTTTAATTATTAATCTTTACATAATGATAAGTGAAGGATTTCGTCGGTATTATTAACAAGCAGTCAGTAATTAGATATAGAATTGAAACCTAATGTTAATTTTGACAAGTCGGTTCAAAGAAACATAGTAGATATATAATGAACAAACGAAATACATACATATATATGTACGTAATGCATTAAGATGTTCAATAAATGTAAAAATTGCACGCATCGCACTTATTACATCATCGAACATCACTGATCTTATTAAATCCAGTGACCTTTAGTTCACTTACGGGATGAATAAACTACTTAATTTTTTTAAAAATAATGTTTATTTGTGGTATTATATATATACATTAGGATATATACATTAGGTATTATATATACATTAGGAACTCACTATTCAACTATTAAATCTACAATGGCTCACAAATATACAAAATTGTGAGCTATACGTATAACAACAATAATACAAAGAGGATTTTGTTTCGAAAACGATCGGGAAATGTTCATAATTAAAATAAATAGTCGGTCATTAGTCACTGTCAGCAATGGAAGCAGCAAATAAAGGCGATATAAGGTGTTTTAGACACACGGAACCACGGTTCACGTAGCGTCAACTCCCAGCGGCCCGACAATTTTACCTCCGCAGCCCTGAAAGCTTTACCTGCGAAAGGAGTGAAATGAAAAGTAGACACGGGTCCGATAAATAATTGAAGGTATCGATAGAGCGGCGGGTATCACCGGTCGAAGCTCGGCTGGCCCTTGAGGGAGCAATGCCTCACACCACCCTCCTACGCTACTGAATTATTCTGCAATAACATACTTGTTATAGACATTTCTCGTCGAGTGATACTTTTATGATTTACTTCAACTTTTATTGGCACTTAAAGGAAGTATACGATTTATTTTCCGTTCAATATAAGGCGTGGAGTATATCATTTTTTCAGTCGATACGAAATCTCTTAGGGTTTTTGAGCGCTTGGGCGTCACAGGCCATTTGTTCTTGAGGAGGAGGAATGTTCGATCGCTTTTTAGAAATATGACTTATGGAACGCC
>JWHW01052848.1:703991-765376 GCA_000931545.1 Papilio glaucus | reverse complement strand
TGGGAACTAGTACAGCATTGTGTATTGCCAGGCGAGCCTTCATAGACACATTCTGACTCCTCACTACTGTACCTATAGCCTCCTTCATTTTATTTCCCGCATTCACTTGTCGTTCAAAATCTTTAACATGCTTACCATCTCTACTAAACATACATCCCAAATACAATTGTGCCACTTAACTCTTCCAATTGTGCCACTTCTTTACCGTTTACATTTATTTCAATTAAAGTCTTACTCTGTTCTCTTTCAAACACCATTACTTTCGTCTTACTACATTCATCTTCATACCTTTACCTTATTATAATTCATTCACTACATTCAGTATCAGTTATAAATCCCCCGGCGATGACGCGAACACGACCTGGTCATCGGCGTACAAGAGACATTTTACAACTAGTTCACCCATTCTTAATCCACAATCTACGTCTTTCAAATAATCATAATTCTGATAATCAGTTTGTTGGCGATAATTTACGCACTCATTTAAAATTACAGATTTTTTTATCGTTACTCTGCTTAACATTACCTACAATAATAATATATACACAATATATACTAACACATAACAGATATACGTACAATATAACCACGTATACACATATATACATTATCAAGGCGGTTTCTCTCCCCTCATACAACCTGTTTTTATCAATAAATGCGTCTAATAGCCATTTTTTCAGTTTATTTCTAAATGTTGTTCTACTAGTACACTTCTCCTCACAAAATATCTCATTAAAGATACGCGGTATCACCAGTAAGAGGAAAATTAAGGTGCAACAATTTAGCATGGTGTAGGCATGTTATAATTTCTTTACCCTTTATAATATAAGAATCTTATATTTCTATACCTCCAGATACCGTGTGTCATAAATATATATCCAACATTCAAGGATGAAGCTCGACTTCTCGCGCGAATGTTTATCAGCGTATATGTAATTAAATGTTAATCAACACGCAAAATCCGCGCTAGTCGTGGAGTTGCGGAAAAGTAGCCCAACCTACTAATGTTAATCAAAATTAATTTGAATTACAAAACATGTTTTAACAATATTTTTTTTAATCTATCGTCTTTTATATTTCTTTGAATATTGAGTCTACGAAATCACTAATTGGCGACTAAAGGTGGTTTCACTTTTGGGTCTCGGATGCTCCATCTGGAGGTATGTTACATCTTTGATTAGAATAGTTAAAAATAACATTTTTAAATTTAAGTAATGAAAAGTTGTTTTTTAAAATGTTTTAAAAAAACTTCACTTTACTTCGGTCTTATTTTTTATGAGAAACATTTTTCTTGTCGCTAAAACTTCACAGACATATTATATTTTAATTATATATATCAGATATCGACATTAAAAATTACAGTAATAACGAAAGCCGAAATAAACCGAATAAACGTTTAATTTTAATATGCAATAAATAAAATGATAACAGTTCTCTCTCGGTCTTACAGTAGGTCTTACAAAATAATGTTAAATAAATTTACTTCATAACAGCCTACTCGACTTAGTCGTATAATTTAATGGTATTCATTAACAATTAAATATTTACAATAAATCGTGCAATGAAATTTTAAACTTAATAATTATTTAGTTGTTGCAAGTAATGAAAAAGAATTTTGTAAAATTTTGTTGCGCAATTGAAGCTATAACTTCTATCAGGGTGCTCTTGTAGCTGTCTGGTCGGCTTACAGTGACGGTGGTTGATTGGATACCTATTGTATATAAATACCGACTAAAATACGATTGATAAATACCATTAGGATCCTATTTAACTGATGCTAAAGCGGTCTGTTGTATGAAGCCTTTACTTAATATGTTATATACAAGGTCAGTCCCGCGGTTTCACCTGCCAGACAATTTAATTTAAACGGCGACTGTCCACCATAAGCTGAACCTCATTGAATATGATTGATAATATATATCTGAGGTTAACTTACATATGATTAAGTTTATTCCTCCATACAAACCTTCACCCCCCTACTTTTGACTTTTAGGGAATGAATTTCGAAAAATCCTTTCTTAGTGCTCACGTAAAAATTAAAATTGCCGTGCCAAATTTCAAATCTTTAAGCCCAGTAGTTTGGGCGGTGCGTAGATATATGAGTCACTAGTCACTTGTATGAAAATTTAGACTAAAGTATCCTTACTTGGTTTAATACTGGGATTTGCTCGTGAGTTGAGGACAAAGAAAAGAATTGTGTTCTAATCCGATCATCGCAGCAAAAACTATACCGCGAGGCGGTATGGTAACAAAAATGTATGTACTCTCCTCTGTGACCACTAATAAAAAGGCAGGCGCAAAAACTTACGGAGCATCTCGAGTGCCAATTAAATCGCCACAAACATCCTGTAAGCCGAGATTATCGTATCGTAACAAGAATCGGAAACCTGCCCACTTCTCTCACGCTGAATAAATTAAATAAAAACCAAATATAAAATAAATTAGACATTGTTACATCGACGCCTGAGCTCTGTCTTGCCTCATTAAGTTCTGACTTATGCGGAACCCCTTCAAAGATAGGACGGGCCTTTGTTGTTTCATACCTTAAGCCGCTCCATCAAGATAATTACGCACGCAATTCCTAATTATTGTTACCGCGATGTAGCCAACAAGGAATCACATTAAATTATCTGGTTTGAGCGTTCAAGTTTAGCCACGAAACAGCAGCTGGTTTTAATTAAAAATAAATAAGGATCGGCGACGAGCGCCTACATCTACTGGATTCTCACTTTACGTTGACCATAGCTAACGCTATAATTAAAACAAGCTATTATTTGTTACACATATTTTATTAATAGTAAGTTGCGTACTATTTTTCTCGATTTAAACTGTATCTTAGTTTTACTTTTATTCATATTTATTTGGTGGATGTGGTAGGTGTGTTGTTGGTTGTGGTGATGGTGGTGATGGTGGTGTTGGTGATGTGGTGATGGTGGTGGTGTTGATGTTATCGGTGTCGGTGTCAGTAACAACAAATAAGTATACTCACGTTTGCAATTATAAAATTAATTAACATATGAAGGTGTTCACAAAGCATCCACTTACAATGAAAAATATAAAAAAAGAATACACGGAAAGTAAATCATCCGTGTAATGTTTTTATACATCGATAAGAATTAAAATAAAGTTTATATGAACTTTAAACTTGGTCTACAATAAAATTTGATGATTCGCAATAGTAACGAACGTGTACGCGAACACTTGTTCGCTTGTAGGTGTGTGTTCTCGTTTGTTTGATGGTGCAAGGATGTGGGGTAAGACAATGATCGAACAAATAGAGGTTTGTCACGCGAAGGCGGGCTAATCAGCCATCGGTTGTGTACCTGAGCGCTACCCGACAACACTTATTTATGCCTTGCCGATATCTGAAGACAATTTTTAGTGCACGCCGCAACCCGCTGTTATAACTCATACAACATACCGACTGTATTCTCTCAGATAAATACGCTTGCCTCTGATACAGTTCCCTCGGTTGTATTTTATAGCTTCCTTCTTAAGCGCCAATAGCTTTATGGTTAAGAGAACTTAAGGTCCTTGATAGATCCGTGGATCGTATTTTTGAATTCAATGAATAAATAAATATTAAAGTAAAGTATTTTTATATTAAACCGTTAACTTGTGATCTATGAAAAAATATTTAATCAAAGTTCAATCCTCGCTCATAGTTTTATAAAAAATTCTAAAAAAAAATGTTATTGGCCAATGTACATTTTGTTTGTATTTTTAGTAGTTGAAAACTGTAGTTCTTATTACGAGGTGCTAAAAAAACTTGAACTAAAAGCAAGACTTGATAATGGGGTGATCTTATTAGATAAATTAGGTGATAAGGAAAAGAAAATAACCCTAATAGACAAAAATCATTACAGCCTTACGACAACTGTCGTTCGACAGAAAGATTTTATCTCTTGAAACGATCGGAACACCAAACGCCGTCCTCACTTAGCTCTGTAGAGAAGGACCATCGGTAAAAAATTGCTCATTTTAGACAAGCACGGTAACCGATAGTTAATGAAATGGGTAACATGTTACCTTTATTTTAATTTAAATATAAGTAAGTTAATTCATTCAGTATAGGTCTACAGTGGTCGAGTTTACCGTCGTTCGTCGACTATCCTGTTTGCCACTCTGATTAGCTTTATTTTTAAACATTTATAGCAATACTGGCTGACCCGGCTAACGTTGTTTTGCCATACAAATTATTTCTAGTGAATATTTTGGAAGTCAATTAAAATATAACTAATTATTGTATGATCGATTAGTGTGTAGGGATGTGGTCTATGACTAATAGAGGAATGGAGCGCTGTCAACGATGACGGATTAAAAAGGGGGGCTGGTGGTAGTTGGTGAAAATTTAAGGTAAGGTTATTGTATTTTCATTGCCAAAACATAAAAAAAAACATGTTTTGTCCAAAAAAAATTGAGATGGATCAACCTTAACACTTAAGGGTATGAAAAATAGTTTACGTCCTATTGAAAATACCATAAAAGTCGGTCAAGCCGTTTTAGAGGAGTTTGTTACAAACACTGTGACATGAGAATATTATATACTCACTCTATATACATATGCATACTAGTCCCTCTGTTTTCTGGTGTCACAGCGTTTGTAACGAAACCCCTCCTAAAGATATCCAGTAGGAAGTAGTTAAAAGGGACTTTATTTCCTGCGCTGAAAACGAAGCCTCCATTTCTGTTATTCTATTCAGCGGTCACTTGATTGAGGCTTATGGTGATAATGATCACAACAATTATTTCCTAGAAAAAATATACCCCCAGTGTATATTGAAAGAGTCGCCATTGGACGCGCTTGAATATAAGCTCGATGAAAAGATGACAATATTTGTTGTATCAACCTAAACTGAGGATAGATAATTTTTATTGTTGATTTATTTCGTACTCAATATCTCAACCAAACCTTAATGTAATCTAATTAAAGATATTAACTACGCTATAAACTAACTGGAATTCGACATCGAGTTACTTTTCGCTAAAACTTGTGCGAGTTTATTGCGACAGACGTATCCACTATCACAATTGGCGATGTTATAATTTTGGGTAGAAGACGAAGTAATAATCGCACCTCTGACGCGGTGGGTTATAATAACATGTAATCTTAACATCTCAATTTTAAGACCGGTCGCGAAGATCGTTTATGTGAATTAAGTTTGTAATTTTGATGTGAGTTAAAAATAAATGTATTACGTGTACCATTTACAATGAATGACGTGGCATCACGGATTGGAAACTTAACAATGTTCCGCGGGCTCTTAATGTATGATTACTGGATCCTCCCACTGAGTCCGGTGCTACTATTGGCTCCCCCCAGTGCGACGCCGCCTCCGCTTCTGCACACCGTCTACTTCAAAACAACTCCATCGACTCAATAAACAAGTCTTGAGGTCCATTGTTTCCGCACCATTATACCAACACATCGACATGTTCAATATCTTTCATAGATCTGTTAGAAATAAACGACAAAAAACGGATCAGTCGATTGCGACTTATGACTCTCGCTCCTCGAGTGAACTCCGCCATTCTTTGCTTGAAGGATATCTTTAAGACGAAAGCGGTCCGACAAAGATATGCCCCATTCAATTATGACGGGGCTCGGACCGGAGTACCTCGTAATGATTTTGACTAAGCTAAGCCAGTTGTATGGGATGGGATGTAGAGCCGGTCGCGACGTTTCAGGCTCGTTATAACTGACACTGGCTGCGTGAAGGTTGCCCGGCCGGTCAGAATGGAGGCGCGAGCGTGAAACGAGGCGCCGGCGGTAAAGAGGGCACGACGGGGCCGAGGAGAAGGCGGCGGGGGCGGTGGGGTGTAGCGCCTCCGCGGGAATAAAACCACCGCACTTCGCTAACGCCCGCGCTTCTCCCGATAGCAAAAAGTCGAAGACGGAACGAAGCGACAACCACAGAGGCTCGCCTCTACGCTGCATCGGATAAAATCGACATAGAAATAAAGAGAAATACAAAAATCACTCATTGTTCTCATAAAATGAATGTGCCGGGAGTTGAATGTGAGGCTTTTTGTGAAAATATTCTCATACTTTTAAATGGGATCTCGTGTGGCGCCTCCTAATGATTCGTCCTTTTTGCGTCGGCGCGCGGCGCGCGGCGCTCGAGCACTCTAGCCTTTCGGTGTGTCCGCACATGTCACATCCAACTTTTTCTTCAACTGTTTCGGATGTAAATTCAACAGTTTAGACGGCATTGTTTCACGGCGCGGCGTCCACGCCAAAGGGAAAATTTTCATTATCTTCTTTCTCATTTTTATTTATAACACCAATTTATACCTTTAGATAATTTAATGGATTAATGTATGTACATATTATTCGATAGTTGGGCGTTCAAATCTAAATCATTGAATTATATTTTTGGAATTCTTACAGACAAAATACTAAAATTTCAGCTTGGTGTATGTCAAAGTATCTACCCGCCCTCAAATCTAGTGACCTGACATGACTGCACGAATGTTATTATCGGCCGACAAGCACAGTAGCTTTATTGAACAGGAAGTCATTTATTGTACACACTCATGCACTTGCATTTTTGTCAATTTAACGCATGTACATAAAGAGTAATTTATGAATATTCATTGGCATGGCAAATTCATCGTATTTTAGGAGCAGTAAATAAAGAAAATTAAAATATATGTCCATTATCAGTTTTTTGTTTTAGAACATAATACATATTTGCATCGATCATAATTCCTCTTATTCAAAAAGAAGTAAAAGATCAAAAGTAAGCTTTAACATTTACATAGTTTCAATTGAACAGAAGGAGGAATTAGCGCAGGGTATTTTAAATCAGATTTATTGGATCCATTAGACTCGTTTAGTACCTACAACCTAAAATTATTTTGAATTTTTATTTCAATACTTAAATATAAAATTGTCGAATCTTGACTAAAATAATACAACTTTGTCAATTTACTTCAAAGTATTTTAGTCAATTAAATGAAAACCAAAGCATGTATTTTTATTCATATCAGTTGAAAGCTTTTATAAAGTTTTTAACTTAGGTCCTCGACAGCTCCTTTTAATGTTTGAATTTTCGCGGCAGACATTCTCAAAAGTGAAAATCAGAGTACAACGTACAAAGAATAAAAATTATGAGTCAATTGATAGGGTTGCCACAAGCTATATGATTAAAATTTCATAATTTGCTACCATAATTGCTCTTTTTCTCTTCTTTTAGGGTTAAAGGGGTTGGAAAGTTTACTGAACACTGAAATGAACTGCCTATAGTGACCTCAATTATCAAAGTCGGTGATGATTTTGTCGGACAGAGAAGCTGATAAGGAAAGGGAAGAGAAAGAGATGGGGCTGGGATGGGATGAAGTTACTCGCACCCTACTCATCAGACGAAGCGTAGAAGCATAAATCACTTCTACTTCACGGCCTATTGTTTGTAACGTCGTGATTTCAACCATCGAGTTGGTTCATTCATACGGCTGTAAGCGATGATCACACCGTTGCAAAAACCATAAAACCAAAAACATAAGTGCAACCTCATGGTTATACCATACCTGTAATGCTTCTATATTCTGTGTTATTACGCTTCCCCATTCCAATATGTCTATTTATGCAACCATTCTCGCCGCTTCATGGCTTGGCCTGACACTGACAACAATAAAATATGCATACTTAATTGTATTTGTGTGTCTTTATTATTACTAATGGAATGTGTGTTTTTGTATATTTAATTTTAGCTGTTGTCATTTTCATACATCTTTTATTTTTTGTGTCTGTGTCACCCACTAATTAACTGATATAATATGTAATGTACGTACCTAGAGTTCTTATATAAATAAGTAATATAAAACAATTATATATATAGTTATACGTAAGTGGCAACCCTGCAAAAGTTGCGGGTAGCGACATCAAATCAAATAGGTGTCGCGGTCACAAACTCTCGCTTGACGCTTTGCTATTTATTCTGAGTGCATAAACGTTCATTTGTTTGTGCTCGGAGCGATGGCGGTGCGGTGCCTAAGGTCGGAATAAATAATAAAGACAATACGAACTCGTGAGTCGTGACACCTACTCTTTCACTAATGGAGCGGCGGGCCAACGTTTGTATTGCGCCCTCTAATCAAGATCCTCGTCGTTTCTACCTTTTTGCTGGTCACACGGACGAACATATAATATCATATATAGAAGTCACCCCCTCCTTCAGTACGATGTCGAGTCTACGAAGCAAATTATATTGACTCACTCGGTACTTCGCTTCGAAACTAATTCCTAGATGGACGGACGCTACGAGGTCTTGTGAAGAATTTCTTCATTTGGCGTCGGAACGTCCTCCCAATGGAATAAGAGCGATGCGAAAAATCTATTAATTTATTAATTTTTCCTTTGGACTGTACATATTTTCAAATTAACTTTTATTTATTTTGAACTAATACTTTTGCAGTAATTCCCTTTCACTGTTTGAATAGAACTATGCTTGTTGGCGCAATATTATATCGCCGGTTGCTGCGTGTTACCAAGGCAGTAAGTACCTCTCGTGCTGACTGGAGCTCCACTGGACTACTCTGGACAAGACCGATATGAAGAAAAAGAAAGGTTTACGGTTCTATATTTTCTGTTACAAATCTTGCGTTCTTTTTTACTGAACTGCGTTATCATTTGCACTGACAATATTTCCGAAACATTATGTATGATATTATGTTGCAATAAGGACACAACTAAACTGTTTAATCTTCAATTATAGGCTTTACCTACATTTCGGTGGTCGGCGGCGGTCTCGTAAAAAAATTCGTGATGGATTTCGAATCTACTACCAGCATAGTTTTTATTTTGTAATAATTTAAATTTAAATTTAATAATTATCAAAAATCTAAGATGGAACTGCAAAGTGTTAAGAAATAGTATGAATAACACTGAATGAAATAGCCAATTTTTTTTTTATTGGAAGTAGTCGATAAGTCGCTCTATCTATAGTTTTGTTCCCATTATTTCGGGTGGCCACAAAGAGCAACGGTAGGAACATGGTTTTATCTTAAATTGATTGAGTTAATCTTAAAGCGCTGCTTTGTCGTTTGTCATTAGGATGCATGCCTTTGTTTGAGGTAGCAGATATGGGATGTTTATGAACTCATGTTGGGATAAAAGATTAAATACATTATCAAGTTCTATGTATATGTATGTGAGGCATTTCAAATAAAAATTACAAATTACGTGTAATTGTGTTTTTGGCAGAAATGCGAATGTTGAGATGGATCTGTGAAATAACACGAATGGATAAAGTATCAAACGAGTTTATTAGTGGAAGTCTGAAAGTAGCACCAGTTATAGAAAAATGAGGATACCTTGAAGTATATCTCAGTTTTTAACCCTACCTGTTTCTTATAACTTTGTTTTTCTCTTTTTCACTATATGGCATTTTAAACGCTCTTATACCTTTTCACAAGACGGATAAATGTGATTATTTTCATCAATGGCTTATTAATGGCTGGATGTTTCAAATATCGCTGGGACCTTTTTGAAATTAAAAGTTTAAAAATAGAATCCGTTTTGAGTATTTATGCAAATAAGTTCTATAACTATAATGGACATTCAAAATATAAATTGAAATTCGAGTAGCGAGAGTGCGACTAACATATTTTCATCATTCCACAAACGATGCGATAATTTACCTTTCTATTCATAACTACCCCATTTTCCAGTGACATTATATTCGGGTGTTGTCTCCTTCGCGTGACAAGAAAAAGTAAGTCAACGCTGAAGTTTGACTTGTTTCTCTAATTTCGTTTTAGTGTTTTTTGCTTCACATTTCAAGTAAATAGTAATATTAATTTATTTTATGAGTACTTACCCGGATACATTAATTAGAGAAGTACCTTTTTTAAAGTATAGCTTAGTAGTTAACATTCTAACTCTAGTAACTTGAAGCCCGGTTTTTATATCGTGAGTTTTACCTATCTAGAAAATTGTTATGGTTTGGATCCTATGTACTTAGAAAGGCATATATTTGAGGTTATTTAGAATCAGATTACGTTTGATAAGACTGCCTACTCCAGTAGCATTAAAAAGCTAGTTACTTTTCCTTTACATTTCTTTTGTATTTAAATATTGTGTCTGATTTCTGTTTGGAAAGATACATTTAATAACAAAGTCGCGCGTTTATACTATATAATTAAGTTGAAAATGTAAATACGCCCAGATAAGAGATGGTAGCTTAAAAGCAACAGCATCAAACGTTGTCTAATTGTCTATATATATGTCTAATTAAATAGATAATGGTTGAAAATATTTTCTGTGTATTTTTGGTAGTGAGATAAGACAATCTACTTTCAATATCTTTCGTATCTGTATAACAGAATTAATGATGCGCTGTAAGAAGGTTGCGCTTATGGAGGTTTAATTAAAATATTTTACAATAATGCGTCTTCAAATTTAGGTGTGTTGCGCAACCCAAGTGAAATACAGAAATGTGCAATAACCGATTTCACGCATGTGCAATACAGTCTGAAGATTACGGTCAATAAAGCCTTTTCTTGTTATGTGTTTCGGATTTTAGATACAAAGAAATTATTAGCTTAATTTGTGCCTGACGTAGATACCACTATAGTCATATTTTCAGTCCCAGCCTCCGTCGCGTTTAGAACTAAAACTTATATTTTGCATTATAATATTATTATAATAAATAAATACTATATTGAACAGATGTTATTATCATCAAAATTGTTACAATAATATAATGATAGTATTGTATAGAAGAAACTAGTGATTGACATGGTTCAGTCTTCTGCGAGGTCGTGGTACCTCACCGGTCGAGCCGGCACATTCGTGCAACAGATGTTGTTGTGGGCTCTACCACTGTTGTTAAGTTTGAAAAGACCTATGTCCGATAGATTATAATGATAATCTTGAGTAAATTATAATCATTAGATTAAAAGATATATTTCTCCTAAACACATTTATTCATCAGCTATTAATAATTTCCCTCTAATATTGAGACTAAGTAAATGATGCCAGTTAATAATTAATTAAGTATATAAACCTCTTAGTTTATATCCGAACGTCGCATGTACCCATAATACTGAATTGTTTAAGTAACGGTTTGCAAAATTAAGTTGCTTTTAAATTAACACCTTTTGAATACCGCGTAATATTGAACCAATAAATATATCAGCCTTTTAAATTGGAGAAAAAAATCAGCTTTCTGTACTCGGACTATTTTTAATCGATTAAATTCTAATAGTGGTCTAAACTCTTTGTTTTCTCGAGCATCTTAGTACCTTAGAAAAATACAAACTGAATACCTTAAATTGGGAATGTGCTCGAATATTCCCACGTACTCAGGCCATTATAATGTCGAAGATTCTCGCCGAAAGTGGCTGTTAAATTTCTTACTGTTGCCATTTTATTACTGCCAACTCGGTTTAATATGTGAGTAAAAAATATTAACAAAAAATAGGCGCCACCGCCGTGGACCAAGACGGCGTAGTTCGGCTACTACTTTCAAATGGCCCGTAGTGACAAAAAACAGTTTTAGGGCATTGTAACAAGATCCACGAATCACGAACGTCACTGACCATCTCAGACGGATTCTTATATTATGGTGTAGCGTATTTTTTTACCCTAACCTTTTGTAGGTTTGGGTTTTGTGTTAAAATACACACCTAAGTATCATTAGCTATAAACACACTTCTTTGTGTCTACCATTGGAAGAAATAAGAGCAATAAAGTGTGAAGATTGAAGCGCAAGGCGGATATCGCCGAAGTATGGAGCGGGCTTCTGTTTTAAGATAACATTTGAAGGATAACATTTAGCATCGGCTATTTCTTTCCTTTGGTATGGAAAATAATTAAAGAATAAAAATATTTTGTACATCTAGTTAAATTTTAGTATTTTTATATTAAGACAATCAATGTAATATTATAATACTCGGTGTTAGAACACATTTATGAAATTTATATTATAAATTTATATTATACTAGTGGACCGCCCCGGCTTCGCGCGGCACGCCGTAGCACTATAAAAGTCGAGATAAAACTATGCTATCTTTTAAGTTAGATCGAACTGCACATGGTGTGCGAATTTTATTATAATCGGTTAAGTGGTTTAGAAGTCCATTGAGGACAAACATTGTGACACGAGATTTATATATATTAAGATATGTGTATTCCATGAAAGATTATAATGATTTTAAGCGAATATATATTTACCGTGGTTTAAAATAAAAAATAGAAAGTTATACATTCAATATAAACCAAAAAAGTAAGAACATATAAACATAGATACCAAATGTGACCCTTGATTTCTCCGATGATCTTAATGTAATCATGTTTTATTATTTCAGCAGGTTGATATTATAGAAAACTCAAAAAATAACTCTAACTTTCACTAATTAAATATGTTGAGTTTTGAGAGCTACAAAAGCTATTTTTTTATTTATTCATACCAAAACTTGAATAATAATATGAAGTAAAAGTATAATTTTCAAAAAATAATTATTATGGTTTAAAAAATTTTGCATACAAAGTGAGCAACTTAAAAAGCATTAAAAAAAATTAAGGTAGCCGATTCTTTATGGTATTGGCTTTTGAATCCTTTGAGCGACACAGGCAGCGCCTACGCAATATTGCCTTGCCGCCCCCTCCGCCCCTAGCACCGCTCGGCCTCCACCCCGCCGAGCATCTCACCTCTCTAGCGAACGCCTTGGCGCCTTATTATGATACCTTTGTTTTAAAATTTAATTGGCCTCTTAAAGATAACTTATCTTGATAACAAACGACGACCAATAAACCAGAGGTTGGGAACAACCGACTGTACCTCGAGATAAGATTGTGAAGTCGGATGACGTTTAATAGTTGGATGCGTGCTCTCTGCGGGAGATGGTGCGTACTGATGGCACTTCGTGAACCTCGTAGACGAATTCAGCAGGTCCTTCGAAATACTAATATCATTATAATATTCTAGTGGTAGTTTAAATTATATCTACTGTTTCAATATTTATATCGGTTACTTATCACGAAAATAGTATCTATTATGAGTCATTTGAACCCGCGTGTGTCCTTAAACTGCTCTAAAATAACGATAGAGCTCCGCAATGACTACCATCGTTGCATGAATGGGCCGGCCCGACCGGAACAATGCCTCACAGGAAACCGGAGCTTAGGTATTTTATACTTCTGTGTTTCGTTTGATAAGTGAGGTGTCAGAGAACTATTCCTTTTTCTTCACAACCATATATATGTATGTATTTAGTTTAGAGAAATATGCCAGGACGCTCCAAAATAAATCTGCATTAATTTGTATTTTATATTATGCTACTTCATAATAAAAACTGCAGAGGAAAAATAACACATAAAAGTTTTACCTACTTCATAGACTATCGGCATGTAGTACGGGAAAGCATATCAAGCCGTATGTAGCCTTAGTTTAGCGAACTAACGAGTTAAGTTAGAAGCTTGTTAAAACACAGTTTGTTTGCGAGAAGTTACTCACATAGACATGCTTTATTTAAAAACTAACTTCTACTCTCGCCACCCCTTTTAAGTAAAGTTTTTTGCTTATAAAATACCTACGTTCCTCTCCCCTCTGTCCCTTCCTCGCATCGTTCAGAGTATCACAATTCATCTTATTTTTGGAAAATAAATTGATCTAAGAGACACAGGTCAGATTAGTCAAAAAAATCTGTCAAGGTGTCTAAATCACCTACTTTAAATTGAGAAATGAACACAAATATCTATTCGATTCTACAAGGGAAGACTTGACCGGTAAGTAAACATCCCAAGATGATCGTTAATACCGCTGACAAAGGGTCACTGAATATCTTTTCGAAATGCCTACACCTTGAGGTACGACGTGGATAATCGCCTATGGGGTACTCATCTAGAAGTAAAACTGACACCTTCAGTAGGTGTAGTTACCAACACAAAACAGCCGTATTTTTAGTGTGTTCAAGGTACCAGTGAATTCAAGGGCCTGATCGACAAATGGGACCTGGACTAGAACTGAGATTAGTACCGAAAAAGTAGATGTTAAAGCGACCAAGCTAATACTATTATCTACTACCACATTAGAATTTATGAAATATGCTCGGCATATACGAGAATATTTGAAACAGTCAAGTAAGAAGAAAATTTATACTTACATTAAAAAAAAAACATTAGTTAGTTTGTAATGCACAACAATAGTGAACTCTTTCGTTATTAAAGACCTTCATTATACAAAAGGCTAATTAACGTATACAATATTTTATTATTAAATTACACTAGTGCGACACCGGTCACAAATAGGAAGTGTTATATTTTAAATAATAGGAAAACGTTGACGGTAAGTCTGGACTCAGTGAAGTCATTAAAACGAACGTATCATGAACAGCTTCATTCGCAGTTACAAGTATCAAGAAACTCACCAACTGGATGAGGAGCTTATTTCAGTGTCGTTGTTGGCGGTGCATACTTGGACCTCAATTCTATTATTGCCGGTGCAGAAATTGTCGTCTTTCATCGCCTTTCTCCAGGATATTAATGATATGAAATAATTACCATCACACCGTTGCATTGCAGGTGTTAACACCGGTAATGTACGGTAAATAAGGAACGCTAATATTTTTCGGGTGTTCTCCTTATATTCCACTAACTTTTAGGGCACCTTAGCCAGTATTTGTATTTCTGCAACATTATCTATATATTTATGTAAAAGGCGATGTGTATAACTATATTTTCTCTATAGATATATACACAGCTCGACCGCTTTTGATGAAATTTTCAGTGTCTGAAACTTCAGGTTTCCATTGCTCCTATGAAGTTTGGTACCGATCAGATCAACATAATTAGTGCTTCCCGCACGAAGCCGGTGTGGATTACTAGTATTATGTACACAAGGACGTCCAGTTTCGTGATCATTCGGAAGTTCAGGTTATGATAAATTGATTAATTACCTTCTGTGCTAAGTAGAGTGACGCAGATTTTCTTTCGGTTATTATTTTTTTTTCATCGTAGCAAAGATCGAAACAGAGATATAACGTTTAAAAGTTATAACGTGACATAGTTAAAACTTAGTAAATTTATCAACAACATTTTAAAACAGTTCATTTACAAAAGTAACAAAGCATCATTAACGCTACAGGATGTCGTGTTATTCATGTAGTTCGATTGTCATTCCTAATTAGTAATTCTAATAAGCACTGAATAATTAACACGAATGACCTTAAACGTTACGTGATTTTAGAACCGTAATGTCGGGGCTAATTCAATACCAAGACAATGTTAACGATAGTTGACACCTGAAATGGTGTCATTTTAAAAAGTACTAATTAGTTCTTGATGACCTGAGCCATAATGCAATCGTTGCTAGGCGAATTAAAGAAATTCTAAAAGGAAAAAAGATCTGAGGTTTAAAAAAAACAAAAACTTCATAAAGGTTAAATTTCGAATCTAAAAAAAATGTATTTTTGATGGTACTGTTGCCGTACCATACCGTACCGTATTCGCAAACAATTGAATATGTTAAAATGCGATTAGTGCAAGGGACAGTGGATGAAGGAAAGGGATGGAAATACTGGGAAAACTGTTACTGGTATATACGAATTATTCACAATTTGACGTGTCCCTACTCAACAATTTATATATGTTGGTAGTCGATGAAGTCCATTTATTCAGCAATACTACCGCTATGTCGCTATTGTTGATTTCCCTCATTTAATTACAATAGTGTTACTCGGTCAACATGTATAACAAACATCAATATGTTAATCACATTTTGTGTGTTCTACATGTATACTGAGTTTACACATTTTGTGTTCGATTCTTACATCAATTTTAATTGAATGAAAATTGTTGTACGTTATCGTATTAATGTAGTGCAATAGTATGCCTATTAAATTATGAACCGTTACTCCGTGGGTCATAGGTTCGATTTCCTGCCTTGTTGAATTCGAAGTTCATGCTACTACTTACTGCATCTATTCCCATTACAGTTAAACAACATAAGAAACTTTTATTATTATTTTATAACCGGATAATGTAGTAATAAAATAATGGTAACAAAAAGATCGTTTTAGTGATGTTTTTTTCCCACCTACCATCGTAGCTCTATATCCATCTTATCTTTATGATGGTGAATGAGAAATCGTAAATAAAGATTTAAATAAAAGGCGTCTTGTAAACAACAAAACCTTTTGCTAAAAGCGGCAATAAATTGTAAGGAATATTTTTTTGTTCGGAGCTGTATGTGTTTTTTATCGACCATAGTTTTATAAGCTTCAGTAAGCCTAGTATGTAGGTGTACTTCGTGACAGCTTCACTAAGTTATATGTAAAATCCTAAGTAGTCGATTATAAAGAAATAAAAATGATGGATGACGATTTACTATTTAGATAACTAAGCAGAGATTTCAATTTTCCATTTGCCTCCGATCTGAAAAATATTTTTTCCTTCTATTAGTTCTATGCACCAACGTACATATGCTCGTCGGTTCGGTTCTATATTATCTGGTTTAAGTTATCTTCATCTACAATAAAGATTCCCAAACAATTAAAAATTAAATTGCAACTCTTCCTTACAATGTAACAATTAATTAATCCAATTACTAATCCAAATTCTAATGATGTAATTGGAATTATTAATACTATTCGAGTAACAATGTAATTGGATTAAATAATTGTTTCACTATAATGAAGAATTTCGATTTAAATGCTTACGTATTTAGAGTTCAAGGACTCGTACGCAAAATAACAAGTCTTCTCGGCAGGTATTGGAGCTAGCGGAAATATTAAAGGGTTGTCCGTCTATTAATAACATTCAATAACTCAAACTAAAATTCAACAGTTTGTCGCCGACACCGACCATCTAACTGTATCCTTTTCATTACAAATTCACCACTTTGTTTGCATTTGATTTAGTTGACTTCACCGCGTTGATAAATCATCTGTCCCAAGCGGTATTTTCAAACCAATACGACTTAAGGTCCTTCAAGAAGAGAGGGTACTACTTCCTTAAAGTCCGGCAACGTATAAGCAGTTCGTCTGGTGTTGCAGCTGTTCATGGGCGTCAGTGACTCACTTTATATTAGGCCATCCGCAGCTTGTTTGCCCCCTTATACTATAAAAAAAACCTGGTCGGAGATATCCAAAAGAAGCTTTATGAATTGGTTAACTGAAGTGGGAATGCTTATGTCATGGCAGTTGAGTGGCTAAGAATTGTTGGGGAGGAATGTTTTCAAAAAGTGGTCATGTCGTTTTTATCAATTCTTTGGCAAATGCAAGGATTTTGATGAATTTTAGACAGGTTAAACCTTTATGAAACTTAAAGGCGTGAAGTAGAAGTATTTTATACTTCTGCGTTTCGTATGATGAGTGGGGTGCCGGAGGCCCGGTGTCAGTCCTCTTCCCCTTTCCGCCCTTTACTACAATGGATAGAGTAGGGAAGGGGAAGAGGATTAGACTGATGAGGCAATGAATATGAAAAGGAAATACATATCCTTATCCTTTTCTCGTTCATTAAATACAGTTGTTGCGGATACCTGTGGGTAGTCACTTAACACAAGGTAAACCGCTTGCTCGATTACCACCTTTTTTCTTAAAAAAAATATTTAATATACGTTTTTGTTATTTAATTAATTGAATCTTAAGAAATCTATGGAGGTTTCCAGGTTTTGATCTATAAAAATGAGCTACTGAACTTCGAAAGCTTTACAATGTCCGTTGCTTAAATTGTAAAACCGTTCAATTCGATTTAATTTCTCAGTATTATCCAAAGACTTAAAAGATACAAAATATATCAAAAAAATCGATACTAGTTGTGCACATATCATCATCATCATCATCTCCTTGCCCTTTTCCCACTCTTGTGAGGTCGGCACAGCATGATTGTAGTCCATACTGCATAGGTTTTGGCTATAGTTTTTACGGCCGGCCGCCTGCCTGACGCCAACCCTCCTTGGGAATAATTGTTTGTACATACATATGTCTTGTTTTATCAGTGTGATCAAAGACAATTTCGTCGCCGAGATAGTCAAATGTCGCGAGGACTATTTTTGATCTGGCGCATGCCTTCTCGTCAGGTTCTTCTTTAGCTGATCGGCATTCATCACATAGTAGATTAAAATAAATAAACTACGAATTGGTCTGTAAAAAGCAAATGTTTTGCGAAAAAAAAATTAAATACCTTTAAAAGTGCAGCATGGAACAAAACAAGTTAGAGACAGACAGTGGATCGTTTAATCAGTCTACGCTGCAGACACGGGAGGGGGCTACCTTCCACTAAATGACCATCCCTCTATTCTGTTAACCCGTGCCACCGTATCCACAAACAGTACACTTGGCGAGCAAGGCAAATAATCGCAATTAAGAATCTCAGAGACACGGCAAATTTAGTGTGTTATTTTCTTTATTAAGAGTATGTCAATGATATTCATTATTTTTATAGTTGTTTTATATGTACCATCTTACCATTGAGCTTGGAGATTCGATTTTCTAAGTAGAATATAATGTTGGCTTATGTTTATTAGGAATCAAAAATATTGTTTCACCCTATGGTATGACAATAATAAAGTTAAAACGAGGTATAGAACAATCGCACGTTATATTCTTGAAATAAATTTGAAGTAAATAAAAATGAGATGAAATAATGATAATAATAATAATGTATTGTATATATTCACTCAACCAGACGGAGACAAAACTTTCACCACCGCATAATAATAATATCCTGGACATTATTAACACACGGTCATCGGATCCCAAACTAAGCAGAGCTTGTACTATGGAAACCTGATAACTGATATACTAAATATACTACCTTTCTTTTGTAAAGACATACTTAAATAGATCATTACACCCAGGCTCTGGATAAACAGACATCTTCATGCACAATAATATCAGTCCTGGGTGGGAATCGAACCAACGACCTGCGGCGTAAAAAGCAAGTATCTTACTAACCACGCCAACCAGCCGGTGGAACCAATCCGGAAATAATAATAATAATATGAATGTTTTCTTTGGAATTGATTTTTTCTGATTTTTATTAAAATACCTATGATCATTAAGAGTCCTGAAAACCAGGAGTAGCAGGAATGTTTAATAGTAGGCAGCTAATAACTAGTAAAAAGTTAGTTCAGTTCACAATTTTCGATCAGTTTACTATATCGTAAGTGAGATTATAAACCAAAGATGGTTATTATTTTACGATGGGATATTCACTTTACATGAAAATTTCAATCTAAAATATCTTATAAACTTAAACTTATAACTAAATACTTGTCAGACTTAAAAAAGGCATAGAAAAACGAAAATCATTCCTTGTACACATAATTTGAAACAAGTTCACTCTGTTCACTACAATGGTCTATGGAAAACTTCCAGTGTATTTCCGCGCCCTAACCCACCGGGGCCGGGTGGAATCCCGCCCGCCCAGATTCATTTCTGGTTTTCGCTACTCTTTTTCGTCTTAAACTGTTTTTGCAACTTGTCCTCCCCCGCAACAGAGAAAAATATTTACCTTATTCCAGCGATTCAATGTACATCCGTATATTAGCTTTCTTTGCAATCAAGTTTTAGGATCGTTTGTTTTTCATTTCATCCATTTATTGATAAAATTCAGGAGAAAAATGTAAAATGATACATAAAATATAACATGCATTATTATAGAGGGAACATACATATACACATAACCTTTTATATATTCATAGATAATGGGTAGCGGTATCACTTAATGTGTAATGCCCACTTGCTAGTTTCCACCTTCCTTTTTTTTTATTTATTAATCAACATTTTATAATTTTTATTCCCTAATTATGTTGTTTAGCGCCACGTAAACATATAATGTTTATCTTGGCACTCAGTTCACTATTGGGTTTACATAACAAGAATGGGTAATAACTGTAAGTGCCACAATTATACAATAAAAAAATTAACCTATAGAAACTTAATTAGAGATAGCATTTCGGTCTTTTTTTATGAAACAAGGCATACGAGCAAACAGTTCCCCTGATATTAAGTAACCGCTACCCATAGGCATCCGCAATAAACAAATGAGTTGCAGATGTGTTGCCAACCTTTAACGTACAGAGGAGGGGATAGAAAGGAAAATGATATTTCCTTTTCCCCACTTATCCCCTCTCCGCCAAATCCATTCCCATCCTACCCTCATCAAGAATGAGAAAAGGAAGAGGCCTTTTGGCCTTCGACACCTCATACTCATCAGGCGAAGCGCGTAATACTTATAATTCACGCGTGTCTTCTGTGAGGTATTTCACCGGTCGAGACGGCCCATTCGTGCAACAGATGTTATTGCCTGCGTCTACCACTATATGACCAACCCGGGTCGCTCATCATGTAGACTAACAACATAACCACTCTTCTCTTGAAGGTATCCACTTCATGATTGCACCAACAAACTGACGCTGGCAACTTGTTCCAATGCTTCGCGTACGATTAACGAAGATTCGAACCGCTTCATCCGGACGCGCGGTATATCTACTATAAATAAAAGGATGGAGACCTGCCGTGTGTCTAAAAGTCCGACAGTAAAATAAAGATAAGAGATTCTATATAAATTATGTAATAAATTTAATGCCATTGCATCAAACCGCTGTAGTAAGATTACCACTGCCAACTCAGGGTCCTGACTATGTTTTCATATTAAAAGGTATTTCTTAACGAATATACTTAAACCAGAACTTATTTGGATCTAGTAGAACTGGTGAGCTACCAACTAGCTATTACAATCTCAGTCCGGAATAAGTTTTCGAAATCTAACTAAAACAACCTCCGTGAAAAGTTCACGAAAACTTATTAAATAGCGTAAATAGTAAAAATGAAAAAAATCTTTAGAAAAAGTTATAAAGTGGCCTTTGAACAAAATCCTGTTTTGGGTGGTTTTATAGAAGAGCCGAATTTGATTTACAAAAGTCTGAATTTTATTTATAAAACGTCTAATTCGATTAGCAAAAAAAATATGTTCAATCGTCCGATTTTGAAGTGAAAATCAAAAAAAGTTATTATAACTAAATATTTTTTTAGCATTTTAAGAACCTACCTACCCTTGTAACTTTGCGCTATGTTTTTGCCTAAAGTTGTTGTCACCGAAGTCGGTGCATTAGTACGGGATCCGGTAAGAGTTAATCAAAAGGTAAATGGATCCGCCGGTTATATGCGGTCCGGGCCGCCGGATGTACGGTCCGGTCCGCCGGATTGCAATCCGGCAAATTCAGAAAAATATAAAGATTAAGTGGATATTCACCGCATATACCTAGGATGTGTTCATACGTTCTGTAGGTGTTATAGTAAAAGTACTTAGCACCTTCAAAGTACCTTCCGGTGCGTGTACACATATTATCCGGCGTACACATACTCATCCGGCGACCAATTAAAATAAATTGATATATACTATACTGCACTGATATACTCTGCATCGCTTTTAGACCTACGCTGTGTCCGCAATTTAGTAGGCAGTTAAAACATCGCCATATATAATCATTAACGTATCTAGAATCTCATTGAAATGCAACCAGCAATTCATCGATATCAACCAATACCAACTAAGCTAAATCAGCTTTAATATGTGCAAAGCAAGCAACCACTTCGGGAATAGATCAAAAGCGGCAGTGACGCAGGCCCCATACACACGGTGGCGTATTGTATAGAACAGTTATAGAAGCTACTTACCGGCAATAAGTCCGTGTGCACACACCCGCGCCGAGCAAACAACCATGCTACGGACGGTCTCGATCTACTCATTCCGTATGCAATTTTATTCATTATTTGTAATCTACTTCAATCGAACAGGGTCTTGGTATAAATCACTTTTAGGGTCTGCTCGGTAGGACGTATGTAGATCGACGCTTTTAGTGTGATATTTAAATGAGACGTGTCGCCCATATGCAGAGACGCTAATAAACTTCGACCTGAGAAACTCATTTGACTTAAGCAAATATTGGCAGCGTTTTTTATCTCTTTTCGGCCGTCTTCTAAGATGCCGAAGCGTTTGTCTATAACTCAATCGTTTGAATATAGAACGTCTTCATAAATTAAATATCACCTTTATTTGTATTCTTTCTCTTCTATATCTATGTATCTTTCTGTATTTATTTACTACTAGCTGTTGCCCGCGGCTTCGATTGTAATCAAGTCTTATCTTCTTCGCTGGAAATTTTTGTTACTTGTTATTTCAAATGTCAAAAAGTTGTTATTGATTGCTATGGTCATTTTCTACGCTCCTGTCAATTCGTGTGCAAAATTTCATGAGGACCGGTTGAGTCGTTAAGGAGTTAAAGCGTAACAAACTAAGTCACGTACGCGTTAATAAATATTTGCTAGGATTACATGGGTACATTATATAGCTAAGGCAATTCACCACAAAGATAATTGTAACTCACCAATTCATATTTACATTTTAATTACAATTGTTATATTTTTAAATGCGAATAAATATCTACATAATTTTAATTATATACATATATGTACTATGAATTCACACAGGTTTTTTTCTGTGTTATCTTAATTTAGCAATTGCGTTATGGCGTTGAACATTGCAAATAATAATTTAATTAAGACTCAAATCCTTGAAACAAATGTATTCTAAATGTAAATATTATTATAAATTCTGTACAAACCCTTTTAAATAATGTTTAAAACTCTCGTAAAGTTACATTAACCATGATTTCAACTCAAATCAAAACATAATTAATATTATTTAAATATTCTTCCATAAATAGTTTACATCAGTGTATTTTGAATATTAGACTACAAAGGTTTTCATATGAAGAAAAAGTGTACACCGACTGTAGTAATTGTATTGTACTTTGTTTTATGCCTCAAATATTAATTTACTTAAACTAAATTTTCCTACATAAAATACTTTTAGATTTATATGAATTTTTGAATATTTTATTGATTATGTTTGTATTTTTTTTCGAAATTCTTAAAATAAAACCTAGTTGGCGAAACGCTTTCTTAATGGCCATGTCTATATGATTATTATATGACAGCTTTGAGTCCATATTTACCCAGATCTCGTACCGAGTTCACTTTATTAAGAGAATGATGGTTAATTTTACAATTGAATAAAATAGGATTTCGGTTACGGGTATATGTAATTATAGAACACTTATGAACAATATTCCAATATTCTATTAAGATCGTCTTGTAATGCTAAACAATCGTTTTCTTCTGATATAATCTTAAAAAATATGGCATCATCTGCGTACATTAGGAAGTTTGTATTATCAATAAATTTGCCAATATCATTAACATAGAGGATAAAAAGTAACGGCCCTAAATGCGATCCTTGCGGAATACCGGAGGGTATCTCCAGGAATCTCTATATATACCTTGCGTTGAAACTGCCTGGGATCGGTTTCTGAGGTAGGAGTTTATTCAGCGGTGTAAGTCGCCGTGTATTCCGATTGACCATAATTTTGAAATTACCAAATCATGATTTATTTTATCAAAAGCTTTTGAGAAATCAGAGTTCACTACATCTACTTGAACTCTCTTATCCATAGCATCCACTAAATGTTTGGTTGGTAAGCATATTTGTTTCTACAAAACGTCTTTTACAGAAACCGTATTGATTTGGACTTATGTGATTTTTTACGGCATCGCTCATTTGTTGGGTAATTATTTTTTCAAACAGTTTAAAGATTTTATTAATTAACGATAGACCGTCTTTTGTTAATTATATAAGGCCAAATGGCCAACGCAGAATGACATTGTGACGCCATGTTGGAAATATACGTAGACTATGAGCATTGGTGTTATTTAATTTAATATATTTGCAACTCGTTTTATTTCAAAATATTAGCATGGAGCACGTCGCGTCTGCGGAAACTTTAACTATGCCAAATATCACACGTCTCCGTTTTCTTCTTATTCTGTTAAATGATTTCCCTTCCCATATTTATATATAGATTTACGGAAATCCATAGATGAACGAAGGATTATAACTGTAATCCAACCGTACTTACCTATTGCACTGATTCCTAAATTTTCTTTCTGGTCTTGTTACACCGGAGTAGTAGCATATTCTCTGTTGCTTAACATTCATGGTGTTTTTAAATAAAAGGAGAAGCTGCTAAAACAATTTCGAATGTTTGAACCCTTTTTTCTTAAAACTACTCCAGCCAACTTTGGTATCCAACGCCGTGTTGACACTATGCGAAATTATTATCGTCGCCTTTTCATTAAGATTAAAAATTATTCTAATTCAAAACGAGACTACACAGGGATTTAATGGTATTCAATCTATAGGTAACGTGATTGTATATTCTTGACCAAGATGGTGTACATGGCGCACGTGAGTGCACATCAGTGCAACTCTCCCCTGCAAGGCGGTCACTCATGCCAAAGCTGGCAGCGCTAATTGACTGATTGATTGAAATACACATTTTCTTTTAAAGAAACCTATACCAAGGGCGATTTAAAATCTACGGCAAGGCTTATACTAAAAGGTTTCTAATGTATATTTATGTAGAAGGGATTAAAAATAGCGAATCGCTATCATTTATATAAATTGGAACTATTTTATTTGTACATATTTATTATTCGCAGTGTTAGTCTAAGAACTGGTTGTCATCTATGTTATGGTAGATGGTTCGAATCTAAGCCGCCAATTTCTACCTAAAGTAACTACGTGGATAAAAAATTCCATTAACTTGATAATATATAAAAATTAAGGTACATTGGTCTACTGGTTTAATTGGATCCCATATATGGATAGGTGATAGCACTGCCTGTCACATTTTGACCTCAAAGTGAGTCCTTTTAACACTCTCATGAGAGCGTATTGCTCTTCCAAATATTAATGCACAAGAGACGAACTTTAAAAAACCATTAATGTAAATAATATTTATTGCTTGTTAATTTCATTACGTCAACGTTAGATTACTACAAATTACGTAACTTATTGTAATGATTACTTTGTGAAAAAAAGTATATGGAAATAAGGTTAGGTTAGGTATTCATTGTTTGCGCGATCTAACAATAATTAATTTGGTAATTGTGTACTTTATATTCGTAAGTCACATGTTAATCAATTCTAGTGTAAAAATGTGGATTACGTTATGTGCTCATGCTGCAGAAACACCAAAGCAATCGACATTGCTCGAAGAGTTGCAAACCATAAGTGGCAATGGGCCAGAAACATTGCTCGCAGAACGAATGGCCGGCGGGGCCGAAAGGTCTTAGAATGGCAGCCACGTACAGGTTGACGCAGCTTACGTAGGCCTCCCACACGATGGGCCGATGATCTGGTCAATCCTGCGGGAGCCAACTAGACAAGGATGGCAGAGGACCGATCTTTGTGGCATCTTGTGGATCAATGGGGGAGGCCTACGTCGAGCAATGGACGAATATCAACTTTAACGACGATGTTCATATGAATTTTCATTACCTTATTTAGATTATGTTAAGTAAGAGTTAGCGAACTTGTATATAGAAATAATTTAAAGTCGCTATACTGATAGTCGATTGGCTTCTCTGGTCGATTGGAATTCTGTTGCACGAATGAGCCGGCTCGAGCGTTGAAATACCACGACCTCGCAGAAGACGTGAAGTAGAAATTTTCTGTGTTTCGTCTGATGAGTGAGACGGCGGAGGCCTAATTTTTAATTACCTCTTTTTCGTCTCATCCTTTCCTAATAAGGACGACGCAAGAAGAGGAATATATTTGACGAGGAAGGAATGAATACGAAAAGGAATCCTGTCCACCGTCTTTAATGTCCGCCAAAGGTTGGCAACGCATCTTGAACTTATTAACTTGTAGCGAAAGCCCATGGGTAGTGGTCACTTGACTTCAGGTGAACTGCTCGTTCATTTGACACATTTCTCCATTAAAAAAATGGAATCTTGAATCGAATTTTATTTCAGATTTAAGATTTATAATAATACTAAAATTCTTGTTGGAATAGGAATAGGAGATACTCGTAGATCAACCACAGACAGACAGCACAATAATAAGTATGCAATACTTGTACTACCTATTATTAAACAACAAATATCACAAAATATGTAATAAGCGGCGACATTTGACGTCATGGTTTTTCACCAGTCTAGCCTGTCATGGGGCAGTTACTCTCACTGCCCACTGCCATTGACAAAATAAAGTTTATTTTCAATTCAACCCTATATTTATACTGAAGCATGACTTCAGCAAATCTAGTTATCTACACCAAAGTATGTATATTTTAACTAGCCGTCGGTAGACCGCCGCTTTGCGTTTTCATTTTCTTTTTTCATCGCTGGTTTTTTGTAATCTGATTCCGGGTATAACAACTTCTAATTATAAGTAGCACTAGCTGTGACCCGCGACTTCGTCCGCGTGGAATCAAATAAAAAATATTAATCACTTCGCAGAATAAAAGTTTATAATCGTATTTTTTACATTAATTGTTTTTAAAATACGAAACAAAACGTAAAACGGTATTAGTATCAATATTATATTTTGAAATTACTAACAATTTAAATTTGTTTATCTGTATAGAGCTAAAATTTCATCCGGTGTTGTTGCTGTTCAATTTTAAAGTTAAAAAAAATGGTAAACTAATAACGCACGTGTTCAAGGCAATTAACAATAACAAAAAACGAAGGCTGTTTACGACCTCGTAAGCTGCGGCACCAAAAAAGACTTTCCAACTGATATTTTGACTGTTGTAATATTTATTACAATAAAAAATATAAAGAGTGTGTACAATATAATATTGTACACACTCTTTATATTTTGTAATGAATTTCTACAATGCGCATTTTTAATCAAGAACGATACCGCCACCGAAGCCGATACCGCAACACCGTCACGTTATCAAATCAAATCAAATTAGCCTATTTAAATCCTTACAATATTACCTATCTTCCAGTATCTCATCCAAATCGGTTCAGTCGCTTCGGAGATTACCCGGAATAACCGGACAGACAGACAAAAATTTAAAAAATTGTATTTTTGTATTAAGTACCGTATATACGTCATGTGTATTGAGTATGGAAATTATATTTTGATATTACATACAGACACTTCAATTTTATTTATTAATAAAAATAGTTTAAGAATTGTTGTATATGTCTAAACAATTTTTACCATGGAAACTAATATTGTACGTGACGGTTACATTTTTGTATCCCTCGGCAAAAGTTTGTTTTGGATAGCCTATAACCATCTACGGACGATTCCGCCGATTTCCATTTGGCGCGATCCTGGCACACCTCTCTCGCTTCTTCTACATTCATACATCTACATCATAGTCGGTTATGGGTGCTCCTTATATCGGCCTTTTTTAGTAAGTCACTTATGTGATCGATATAAGTTCTCCTAGGGCGTCCCCTACCAACACTGCCACTCACTTTTCCAACACAAATTTGTTTCGTTATTCTCTCTTCATTCATCCTTTCCACCGAAGCATACCTTTCTCAATTCTAGTCATAACATCCACTTAAAAAAGTACACAGTAATATAACTTTTTAAAATAAATATATGAGAATTAAGTACGTATCATAGTGCGAATGTGATATTAGCGACGTTTAGCTACAACGGATTGATATCACAGATAGACAAGAGCTGATATATCCATCTCCTGAAATCTCTTATATGTCCCACCATGACTGTGATTGGTATCTTTAGGAACAAAAAGTATTAGTGGGTTCATCACGAGTGACAGATAACAATTAGGTTTTTCCGAAAAGTGGAATTGTCTTTAGACAATCCACTAGTTGCCTTAAAACAAATAAATATGAACGACTGAACGGGAATAAGATGCCAGCGACAGTTTTTCCTTCTGATTATATCGTACATTCAAAAGAAGAGTGAACGAACTGAACTAGTAACGTAACATCTTTTGATCACATCGCCACTTCAACATCAAGAATGATTGTGGTCAAGCACTAGTCTAATCATTGTAAGAACCTATTCGCATTCCGTACTTTAATGTAAACGAATGCGTGTATCGAGGGCAGAAGTACAATTATATTTTCAATAACGTTCAAGGCGAAATCTTCAATAGCTTTAAACTTTGCCGCCGTCGAGTTGCTAATATGAAGTGTCTATTAATTGATAATATTATCAGAGTCAATATGGCACATCGCTAACACACATTCTTATCTTTGTCCAGTAGGCGAAGACATGAACAAATGCCAGGCAATACTTTATCAATACTTATAAATTCATGCGACATAATATTTGTAATAAACCATAATATTTTATTTAAAAATGCTTGAGCATATTACGCGATTACATCTAACCTAGGTAGAGTCAGTTACACGGGGTAGAGCGTACTAGCCTTAAAATATATTCTCAATGTTTTTGGTTATCAATAAATCGCCGGTAAGAACTTACTACCCATGTGAATATTCGACATACCTACGGGATATTTGATTTTTTCATTTCTTCTTCTTCTCTTGACTGACAAACGAAAATCGCTGGATTGTATACGAATGGGGACAAGATGACGTTAGACAATGGCGGCCAGAGGTATGTAGCTGTAGGTAGTCGGTGGGCAGACGCCATGAAAAAAAATAAAATGAAAAAAGTTTAGGTACACATTTTCATTATTTTATATATTAAAGCTACTGGTATCTGTTGGTGTACATTATCTTATAATGAAAATGTATTTTATATTACTTTAATGATAATTTTATTTTTAAGCCATTTGCATAATTTTTGGAAGTAACGGTGTAGAACATAGATAAAGCTAGAATTGAAATTATTCATTAAAAATTATGAAGTGTGTTGAATAGGGAGGCATGGTATTGCCACAAAAATTTAAATAAACAATAATATATGACTAGGGAAAATCTTATGGGTTCGTGTGAACAACATACGCAACATGCAACTTGCGTTAGCAACATGCTTATTTGAATTTGGAACAGTATCGCAAAAACTTTTCTAAAAAATATATTCTATTCAATTTTGAATTTTATGGCTAAGACACAAGAGTTAATTTTTGCTGATTACGTATTTATTTATTTTTGAAATATTTGTCTTATTGATTTCTCCATCTAACCATTCCATACGTTTTTATTGGTCACGATTACTTGTATTTTGAACTTAACTACCTCATGTTGTATATCTGAATAAAATATAAGTAACTCAGCTACTTTTAATTTCTTAAAAATTACTACTTCTATGGATTACCCTGCACCAGATAGGACAAGGTAGGGAAAGTCAGACAATACAAGGCGTTGTAAGGAACAATAATTACCTTACATTTTCTGGATCAAGTTGTGAGCGGAGGTTCTGCCCGAGCGCACAACTGTTCAGCAACTATTCAAAGATTTGTAAAATATTACGTTAAATACTACGATTGTTATATATATATATATATATATTTTACTGTGTAATATTTAAATCGTTAAGAATATACATATATTAAGACATCATCGTGTATAAATAAATCATTTTTTTCCCCATAATTATGACACCCATAGGGAAAAAGATCCAAGGCTCAGATCGTTTACTGCGGGTAGTTTTAAAATCCCCTAAGAACCAATATGTTATGAAATAGCTGTATATTTCATTACTTTTATAGAGTTGTGTTCCTTGTTATACGAATTCACGAACTACGAATGAAAGTAAATTTCATGTTTGTTGTTCATTAGATATTTCTTTTACTTTATCTACTAGGAAGCAGACCACAGCTTCCGAATTCGTTAACTTTTATACCTTTTTTTCAGTCATTGCTGATCTTACTTTATTCTCCTTGAATATAACTACCTGCTTCTATTTTATTACAAATAAATATGTGCTTACGCCCGTAACCCAGAGGGCTAGGCAGAGATTTCCGGGATTTCCGTTTGGCGCGATCCCGGCATACCTCTCTCGCTTCTTTTACATCCATACGTAGACATATACAAGCTCGTCGGTTACGGGTACTACTTATATCGTTCTTCTTTAGCATGTCACTAATCTGATCGATATAAGTTCTCCTTGGGAGTACTGTCCCAACGCTGCTACTCACTTGTGCAGTTTGTTTTGTTATTCTCTCTTCATTTATCCTTTTAACATGCCCGAACCAGCGAAGCATACCATTTTCAATTCTAGTCACAGCATTCACATTCATTTAATTCCTATTTTAATTCTTTTATTCAACCTCATACCTAACATACTTCTTAAGGATCGCATATCAACGGCATTAACTCTACTAACATGCTTTTCCTGACAAACCCAGAACTCACTTCTACATTCTATTTAATTACTATAGTTGTATTAAATTTTATTTCTTTGACTTACAATGATTTCATCTTTATCTGCATTCCCTACATCTTTTGATAAGATCGAGTCAATTTTTTTTACTATATATATTTACGTAATGAACTATCTTCCTCGTCTAACACTTACATTATCGAGAGTATAAAGTATCTAATTTCTTTATTCCCAAAGCCACTTACAACTAGCACTAATAATCCCTCCAAGGAATTTTCTAGAGTTATAAAAACTGTCCCGTGGCAATAAATTGAAATTTCATATTATTTGTTAAAGGAAATAAACTCATCATCAGTCATTTAAGTAAGCTGTTCTATTAAAGAAATCAATTAAAATACATTTTAATCCAAAGCATTTTATCAAATACAATTTGATTATATAATAAATCCCTACAAAGAATATACATGTACGCAGTTTACGTTGACAGAGTTTTGAGATCAGTTTTGATCTTCTCTTCTCCATCCACTTCTAATAAGAAGGATGGAAAAAGGATTTTATGGGGATACATATGGGGGATATGGGGGAAAAACGAGATATGTATAATTTGTCCTTTCCTATGTAGCTTGTTGCAAACGTCTATAGGTAGCGGCCACTTAACATCGGATGAACCTCTTGCACGTTTGCCACCTTCTTTTATAAAATAAAGTTTGTCCATGAAACAAGAGACAGACAGCTGACGTTTGCAGCTGTTGCAGGAATTAACCTCACTCGTATAATAAACAAGGGTAGGGTAGGGTTAGTATTACCATTTAGTACTATTATGTTTCACTGTTAAATGAGGATAGATAATTTTCTTCTTACAGCTACATATGCGCCTACATCGCCTTGTTACGGAATTGCTTAACAACTTCTTTAAAAAAAGGAGGTATTTCAATAAATGCCTAGTCTCTTATTGAAATCAAATTTTAAAACTAATATTTAAAGTTGACTCAATATTGTTATAGTAAATGTTGTAGTCCAAAGAATTAGAAGTCAATTAAATATTTTGTGAAATTTTAAGTTGTATGTAAAGTGATTTTGACAGCCCTGCTCCCCAATTCTGCTAACAAATGTATTTGAAGTACGTCATTATGCCACCATTATGTTACTATTGAAGTAACAGAACCTGTGGTCATAGTAATGGCGGTCGCGGAAAACGGAGCGGTGTAGCATAGCGTGCATCAGACGCGGAGTGAGCGCGCTGAGTGATAGAGTCGCGCGCCGCTCTACCCAATTGGTCGCCCCTCTGAGCACGCCCTGGGGGGGAGGCAAGCGGGGAGGGGGGTTAGCTCGGCAACTCACACAAGCACACCACACCTAAGATAATTTATTTTATGTTATACCGTTTGAATATTTTATATCTGTGTGAGTTTTTTGCGTTCAGTGTGAAATATTCGCGCGCGATAAGAAAGAAGAGGGGAACAGATCGATCCGGGTAGCGTTGCGCTTTTATTCTCCCGTACACGTTCGGGTTTGTGTCGATGTTGTTTTAATTGTTGGATAGTAGCCGAGGACCGGAGCGCCTGGCTCTTCTTGAAAACATCTCCTGGCTACCATTTTTGCTGTACTTACTCTATCATTTCAAAATCTAAACTAATAAACTTGTAAGAAATTATACTAATTTACTTTAAAGATATAACTCCTACCGTCTTTAATTAAAGTAGACGTTGATGGAGTTGATTGGTTGTAGATGACGTCCTCTTTTTTCAAATATAGTAAAGTAATATATTTCTCATTAGGTTTTCAATTAATAAGTCAATTAACATTTAAAATTAAGTTAATAATAAACATTAATGTTAAGTAATGATAAATATTTTAAGTAAGCAGAGAATTTTATTCGGCAAATAAAATATATTTAGAGGTTATCTTAAGTGAGGTAGCGGTCACTTTACTTATATTGCATTTTATTGCTTAAATGAAAACCATAATTAGAACATATTTCTTAACTTGTTAATTTTGGTGTATAAAATAAAATGAAAAGAATTAAGGCTTGTCTTGAATACAAATTTAATATCCATAAAATTATGTTTCAGTGTTTGAACTCCACAATAAAATATTTAAAAAACTGAATCAAACATATTCTCATTACATTGATGATAGAAATGAAAGGATACAACAAGATACTTTAAATTTTAAAATAGATGAGAACATTGTTGTACTTACCTAGATAATTATTTTTTTGAGATACAAAGAGTTTTAATTGTAATAATTATTGTGTTGGCCATAGATGTAAAGTGAAGCTAGATTAGGGTTTATATAATTTTGACTACGCTCGGCGGGAAACGAACGACTGAGCGGGACTGGGATCCGGATGCTCCATCCGGAGGCATGTAACATCTTTGGTGCCGGCATTATAAAATTTTACTATGTTTACTAATAGTAATTAGTCTAACTTTTTTTTTATACTACGAATGGGTAGTATGTACTTAATTGGTATAGGAAATAATATTGATATATCAACATACTTACCTATATGTATCTTATTTTTTGTAGAAGAAACTGGCAAGCAATCTTATAAACCGATATTTAAATGAGCGCTACCCGTAGACATCTGTAACAAGCTAACGAGTTGCAGATGCCTATGGGTTGCTTACCTTTAATGGACAGGGGATGGACAAAACAAAAAAAGAGAATATTTACCTTTTCTACACCTCCCCTCCCCCGTTGAATCCTCTTCCATCTCTTATTGGAAAATGATCAGACGAAACACAGATATAGTTCTCCTTCACGCATGTCTTCTGCGAGGCCGTGGTATGTCACCAGTCGAGCCGGCCAATTCGTGCAACAGATGATGTTGTTGCGTTGCATATGACCTGCTTATCATCATCTTTCTTCCACTTTTCCCACGATACGTGGGGCCGGCGTAGTACGACGGTGCCTACTTCATACTGTATAGATGTTGGCTATAGTTTTAGCAGCTGGCAGTATTGTTAATAAGATTGTCGATAATTGACTGTCTATGGATGTGACAGATGAAATTGGTGATTTTGGTACGTTTTTTGGCAGATAGAGATGTGATTTAAAAAAAGACGATTTATAAAAGATCACATTTCTATCAAGTTTTTGACGATAATGAGATTAATAGCATAACATTGTGATGTTGTAGTTAGCTGATATATTCTGGATCATGTTTTACTACCGTGGGTTTCCACTGGCGTGAAACCGTGTCGTCATACAAGC
This sequence comes from Papilio glaucus, assembly GCA_000931545.1. Lineage (NCBI taxonomy): Eukaryota > Metazoa > Arthropoda > Insecta > Lepidoptera > Papilionidae > Papilio > Papilio glaucus. Next base: position 732,069 of record JWHW01052848.1, on the reverse strand, counting down.
TTTTTCTCTGAAAAAAACTGAGATATATTGTTTTATGTGATTAGTTTTCGACAGTGGAAGCCCACGATAAAAGCTACAAACGAACCTTTTCGTATTCTGATTGGTGCAAGTGTTATGCAAGGACACAAGGAGTAGGAAGTAGTCCTTGCTAAATTACGCTAGCTTTGCCGAATCCGTTAAAGTTAATAAAAATGAACCTTTTTACAATAAAACTAATATTAAATTAATATTTGATCATGTCTCACAGGGATCAGTTAGTCTCTTAGCTTTTATGTTTTAATAAAGGGTTTGATTTTGCATTTGTATAACATATAAGTCTTCGTCCTAATTTAAATTGTTGAGTACCTTCCTAATGTTTAATGTTTGGTGGTAGAATTAATAAATAGGACATTTCTTAATTAAATAATTGACCAGATGTAAGGAAGGAATTCTTAGTTTAATTTTGGTATGAACTCTTTTATCGCCCTATATAGTAACACTTACATTACTATAAAATATATATTTAGATTGATCAACGATCAATGATTATCAACATATTTGTTTAACACAAGATATAAAATGAATTGCACATAAATCTATGTAAAGCAATACACCGATGACTTCTACACTACTTTATTAGTCTTCTTAGTTTTTTATTAGAACGTTTTATGGTAAATGCGGATACAACACTATAAAATGTAGGTAACTTTTTCTTGTAATTTCCGTACCAAACTCGATGATTTTTTAAAATTATTTTAAAGTCCTTAGTCATTAATTTATACAAGGCTTCATCTTTTCACTATTCGCGCATAATAACAAGGGATTGTAACATAACATCACAAGCTAGTTATGTTTCTACTTGGTACTAGAGGAGAGTGACTTATACGGTAATGAACACACAACGCCACCGCAACAGCAGACTCGCACATCTACAAGGCGCGGTGCCGCGGCGGAGTAAATAAAGAAAAACTAAAGATTACAAATGTCGTGGTTACCTTTAATGACATGCAAAGCTATCATTAAGTCAACTACGGCAAACTCGCTCGTCGTGCGCCTCGTCCTCACTGTTAATTATCACAATATATATATACAGCGTATAAAGCGAAATAAAAGAGACCGCTCTATAGAGGCGGCAGCATAAAAAACACGAGAAAAGAAAGAGAAGCTTTTGAAAAAAAGAAAGGAGTGCATCTCCCCACCCGGCGGCTTCCCCACCACCGGCGAGCGGGCGAGCGGGCGGCCGCTCGCGGGTACCACCCACAGCAGCGCAAAAATCGAGAGCGTCGGCAGCGCGCGGGGTCAAACGGCGACGTGGAAACGCAAACGCACACAGAGAGAGCCGAGGGCGACAGGGACGGACGAGGCGCGAGAGGGACGGCGGCGCCAATTACTATCACCTGGCGGGTCGCTACCGCATTACCCACTGGCGGCGCGCGCGCGACGACGCGCCCGCTGCTCCTCGCGGCCGCTCTGCTCCGCTCCGCTGTTAGCTCCGCCGGCACCCGGGCCCCGCGCCATCGATCCCGCTCGTACGTACGTACACCGCGCCGCAAGCCGCACGCTACACGCTCCGCGCGAACAACATGAAACTGTGAAGTGTCGTGCGGACAGTGATCATTGACTCCAGTGATTATTACACTATAAAATTTAAACTGTGAAAAATGACGTCCCAGTTCGCCTTCCGTGGATCGCCCCCCAATCAGGTAAAGACAGGACCTTTTATTATTGTTATTTTGTTATGTTATTAAATTGTTATGTTTATTATATAGCCTTGCGATAAATTTCAATTTCTTTTAATATTTTCATTTTTTTTTCAATGCGCTCGTGATATGTTTATGTGGTTACGGATTTGAGTAAAGTTGCTCGGAAGTTATTTCAATAGTTTAACGGTTAACTTTTCGGGATGTTTGTTTTAAATTCAACTTGTTTAAAATTTAAAGTTTCTCAGTTTAATTACGGTTCAAACTTCAAAATATTCTATATGTTATTTTCTATTTGTGACAAGGTATTGTTTTAAATACACTTGATATTTCACTAATATAGATGAATAAACTAAAATATATTTAAATGAATATTACATAATGCTTAGCCGACGCATGATAACGTTTCTTTAAATCATTTTCATTAAATTTACGAGCGGCTTGAATCAACATTAAATCAATTTAGAGGGAACATTAATTAATAATTCCCAGTTAGGTACTGACCATATACATACGTAAATATGTCTAACGTTTTAACAAGCCAAATATGCCATTAAATATAGAAAAAGGATACAAAAATTATACCTATGCTTAAATATTTTTTTATGAAGATCCAATTGATTATAATTTGTAATTACTTATTAGGCATAGGTATCTACTTCTACTAGTTGTCTTAAAGCAAAATAATTAGACTTGAAGTAACCAAATGTCTATAGATTATAAATAATATTGCCGCTAACAATTTAATACATATTTCGAAGATAAATATATAACAATGTATTTCCTATAATAATATCGTGTAAAGTATTTTTGACCTCAGAGTATAATTATGTTTTCACCAACATGCATGTTTAGTTACGTGCCTTCGTGCTTTAACTTAAATTGACGAGATCTTTAACATGATCCAATGTTACTTTACGTTGTTTCGGAAACACGAGGCGTGTTCATATTAAGGCGTGGTGTAATCTAATACTTTACATTGCCATGTATCGATACCCAGGCGGTTAACTTCAACAGAAATTCATGTTTTAAGTTAAGATAAGATTAATATTTTGTATGTTTATTCACTAATAAATATAGAAAATTCTAGCCAAGAAATATAGTATCTTAATTTTAAAATAATTTTTTTTTACTTGGAAAAATAATAATTTTGGATGTGTTAAATTAAAAAAGAACTGATTTGAGTATTTATGATAAATAAAAGATTTAAAGCATTTTGATTTTAAACGCATGAAAACAGAGAAAGACAACAAATGACCTATAAATCTTTGTATGCAGTAGGTATTTATTAAAATAATCTTTAATTATTAGGTAGTTGTTGTGATACATTATTTCAATGGCTTAGTTTTGTTGCTAAAATGTGGTGTGGTGTGTAGATAAATTTTAAGGTTAGGTTTTAAAATGGTTATAATACATATATAATGTTATAAGGTTAGATTTAAAGGTTTTAAAAATACATCGTATTGAAACGTAAATATTCACAGAGCAACCTAGATTTATGATTTAAAGAAAAGAAGACCGAATGCATAACATATAGTATGTGGATGATAAATATTTTAATATTATAATTGTTGTCTCTGTCAGTTGTTTGTCTAAAACGATTACAATATAAGATTCCAAAAGAACACTGTCCAGAATTTTGTGCAAACGTTGGATTATTGTCAACAAAATATATATATTACGACCACTAAATGTCCATTATATCTCACGATCAAAAATTACAGCATGATTAATAGCAAATATCACTGTCTTCGGAATCGTCGAACGAGTCAGATAATTTTTGGAACGCACACTGGTACCTGTTGAATTGTTATTTCCACACATTACCGCTTGGCCGACGCCCAAATAATATCCCCGCTTCTTTATATTCAAAATGTTTATTTATTTTTAAATGTCATTATAAATTAAACATATTAATTTGTGTTTATTCTACATTTTAATTCTGTCATATCTACATTGTTTCCTTCAATGATTTCAAAGACCAAACTTACGAATCCTCGTTAATTATGCATGCTTCTTATTATTCTCTGTGATAAGGCTAAGATTTGCTATAGTAATTAATGCTTGTCAAAATTTACCTTCACGCTGATTACCTACTAATTTTTCTAGAGCAATCCTTAAGTTGGAAATTCGTAATTATACTAGTATTAACCATATAAAGGAAACAAGAAGCAATTTGGTGTATTATATGTTAATTAGTGGCAAGCAAGACAAATTTTTAAAAAGGAATTAAAGCAAATTATTGACTTATTTATTGCTTACATTTTTTTAATTATGCACGAATTGCTTACAATAAAGCAATGTGTGTAACCCAAATTAACTTATCTTCGTACATATTTATTGAAGTTTTTATACAATGAATAATCTAAAAATCGAATTGTAATAGTATCAATTTAAGTCTGTTAGTCATAAACGAAGGAACAAAATATTTTTCGAGACCATATCATTTTATTGCACCTATTAAAGTCACGAATACGAAAGCCCTCACAATTACTGACGACTGCGACGAGAGTTGGCAATACCTCAGTGTAATTAATAGCCTAGACATAATTGTATACTGAATAAACACGCGCTATTTGAGGTACGACACCGCAAAGTTTTAATATAAAGAAGCCGCACTCCGAAGGCTAGGCATCCGCTATGTAAGCTCGATTTAATGCCTCGATCGAGCTGTTTTTTTCTCCCGCGTCGTTTATTCAAGTTATTTGTCGTAAGCATATTCTGAGAAGGCGCATGTTTCCCAACGACGAACTCTATTTGTGTTCGTTATTTAAGCATTGTCCTCCTAATTATCTTTTGAGTGCATAGTAGTTCAATTATTAGTTTCGCTGTCAACGCCATTTGTTATCCGATAACGGCTTATTAAATTTCATGGCTGTAGAATTAATATTGTTGGTGGGTTTTATCTGTCCATCGGGTTCGACGCTATATTAAAATAGTGAATCCTAAGTAAGTAGACGTTAATAAAGATAATATTATGGAATGATTCGGTCGGGGGCCGCGTGCGTGACGTTCGCGATCCACTTTTGCTATCTCGTTGATAAGATGCCACCATGTGGTGCGGGAGAAGGGCCGCACTCCCTCACCCGTTGGGAATTATCCTCATTATTTCTTATATCCAAGCTCTGCCCGCATCCAACTGCTTCTTTACTTTGTATGGGAAATGCGTTGACTTTTATTGTTTACTTTGTTTTATTGATACAAAGTCGATTTAAAGTCTAATGCTTTTATGTTATTAAACGTAACGTATTAACAATTACGCAACTTAAAAAAATCTTGCTTATCCTTAAAATTATATAAAATTATATAATAGAATTCTAAACTTTAATAGTAGTAAAGCAAGCTGCATTGTAGCAACATAGACATTTTCAGTATTGGTATTAGGTGATTATTTTAATGGAAGCCAGAGTTTATGTCGTCGAGTTTATACGAGTAGAGTCCTACATGTGTCAGAATAGGAACGGTGTTAGACGCCGTAGTTTCGTTGCTACATATCGCAGCCGAATTCATATCATTAACACTCTTTACCAGCAGGGTGTAATATTTATAAAAATATAAACAATATTTTTTAATTATTTAATAAATATTGTTTATATTTATATAACCAATATAATTCTTAAAACATAATTATTTACTTTGACCATACCCAAACAAAACCTCATGCTACAATGTATAGTTGATAAATCCGTTAATAATATTTATATAAATTTTAATAAATAAGCTTTGAAGTTTGTATATGTCTCTTTTAATTTTTCTTGCAACTAAATGTCAGTTGATTATCCAGACAATAGCCTTAATTGTATCACTATGCTATAAAACATTTATATGGACACAGCAGGTTAGTTTAAACAGCAATATTCAGGATCCTCGCACTGATCGCAGCCTGTATCGCGAGGATCCAGATCAGCATATTCAACAAATACATTCGTTAGACGGTAACTAATTACAAAGATTTAAAGTAGTGCCATTTTTAAATTATCATTATGACTTAATTTGCTCGGATATACATTTAATAAGGTAACTTTTTAATGTGCTATTTTAAGAATTTGTCTCTATATGTCAGTTTCGACAACCACGACTTCAACCTTATTTTGGCTTTATTTATCGAGTCTCTTATATTATATTTAAATTTCTTCTTCGCTCGAATTTCTCATTAGGTCCTTTTAAGTGTAGGCGTTAATGGTTACAGTAACAAGATGATAAAACATTTCTGTGGTGTTTTTGAAAAATTACATTTGCTTTCGAATCTAAGTCGTTCTTTCTTTCTGTTATAAGACGCTGGCTATATGCAATTAACTCACCTAAACCATCTTCTTCTGTTTTAGTATGTGAGATTATTGATTCATGTTAAACAGAACGCTATTTATTATATTAGATGTTATATTGCTAAAGCAGCTTTTACTTTAAGTCAATGAAAACTAAGTTGCAATAAGGTACATTTCTTTTCTCTTTTGTTTAATCATCTCAATATTCACATAAACCCCTTATAACTTTATTACAAAACCAACATTATTAAACCTTTATTTTATTAAATAAATACACGTAAAGCCTCTGCACTCTGCATCAAGGATTAACCAACATAATAAAACAATTGGAGGGAGTATAAAGTACAATCTTTAATACGTTCGCTTAATCGGAATTCCGACGGAGTTTTTTCTCCAACACCATTCAAGTCCCATTGCGTTCATGGTGTTTTTATTTAAATAGCAATTAAGTACAAGAATGGGCTGTAAACGTTTATGCCGCGTACGCTTTAAGAGTCTGCGTTCAGTAAGCCCCTAGTGGCATCATTTTACTTGCCAAATAAACTGGGTCTGTGCCATTTTATTTCAAATGAACCGGACTGTAATAACTTAGAACTTAGCTGTATGTGTTTGTCTGACTATCAGCTATCAAGAATTACCACTGATTGCAGCACTAATTTGTATCTCGAATCTTCTGGGACGGTGTGAATTGGATTTTTAGAAAGTAAAAAGTGTTAAGATTGTTTTATTATTGAATCGAACAATTGCTATATTACCTAAAACATTACGAATTTATCTCTTTCTTTTAATCAAAAAATTGTCGATCAACCGCTCTCTCTCTCCCTCTTTCTGTTTATCTAGTATTCCTCTCATTCTCTTACAAATTAACCAGAATGCAAAAATTCACTACTACCCCGTTTAAACTCACGCTTGATTTTTTTACTAAACCGTGTTCCAAACCTATGGTAAGTTTATCTCTGTCTTATTAGCTACGCGTAAAGCCTACTTAAAAATATACTAAAACTTAGGATTGTTTTGCAAAAGAGAACTCGAATATCACGCAGGGTACGTTTGTTACTAGAAAATATTTTGAGAACATTGCCATTTTGGGACTCTATAGTTAGGGAGCATGTAAGCTCGGTTCCTTACAGTTTGTATGTTAGTTTTTCTTAATTTAATGACTAGTTACATGTCATGGCGAAGAACAATGAAAACCTCTCATCACTAAGGCTCTAACAAAGAATGGGTAGCGAGCAAGTGGATCTTTTTTTTACTTCTCTTGTCTCATAATCTTAAACAAAAAATATCTCTTTTCAATGACAGTTCTTTCTGCTTCCTGATTGGTTGTCACTAAGACAGCACGCTCGCTTTCTGTATGGAAATTTTACATCATCTTTTAGTTGTTTATTATAGAAATCAACTCGCTGAGAGATTCTTGCTACATGTGTTACGTTGCGATACAGACAAGGGCTCGATTTTCAATAAAGAATAAATAAATAAATACGCCCGTGACCCAGAGGGGTAGGCAGAGATCTTGGATCTCCATGTGGCGCGATCCTGGCATACGTCTTCCGCTTCTACTACATCCATGCATCTACGCATACAAGTTCGTCGGTTACGTGTACTCCTTATATCGCCCTTCTTTAGTATTTTACTAATCTGATCGATATATTAAGTTCTCCTTGGACGTCCCATGCCAGCCCTGCCACACATTTGCAACATAAATTTGTTTCTTTATTCTCCCTTCATTCATCCTTTTCAACATGCCCGAACCACAAAAGCATACCTTTCTCAATTCTAGTAACAACATCCACTTTTAAGCCACCCTTTGCCCTTATAACGCTATTTTTAATCCTATTATCCAACGTCACTCCAAACATATTTCTTAAGGATCGCATCTCAACTGCATGCAACTCTACTAGCATGCTTTTCCTGCCAAACCCAGCGCTCACTTCCGTACATTTCAAACACTATTACTTTCGTTTTGTCTACATTCATCTTCTATACCTTCTAATGAATCATTCATTACAATCAGCATGGTCATCGGCGTACACGAGATATTTTACGAGTAGCTCAGCCATTCTTAATCCACAATCTGGGTTATTCAAAGCTTTCAAACAATAATCCATTAAGAGATTGAACAGCCACGGGGATGCTACACAACCCTGTCTTACACCTTTATTGATGCTAAACCAGTCTGAGTAAACCCCGTTAATTCTTACACAAGCAGTAACTCTTTATAAGAAGATTTTCAATACAGATTTTTATATATATACATACACGCCTTTATTTTGAAATTGGAAACCGCACTAACCTGTACTCACTATGACTGCTTCGTTACGAGGATATTAAAAACGGTATAATAAGCCATTTAACAAGAAAAAACACTTCATTATTGCTCTCATTTCTACTATAATTACACAGAAATTTAGATTAAATAAATGGCTATTGTAATTACACCTGTATTAAATAATATTCAACGCCTTCTATAGTTTTGTATACTCAACAGTGTAAAAAAAGCAACGATAATTGTTTAAATATAAAAAAAATATATATATTTTATTAAACCTACTAAAAACTGTACACCGTTTTTTATTAATTCAAACAATTGACAACCCTGTAGATAGCCAAATTCTCTCGCTGTATGTCTTTTTTCTTGATCCTATTGATATCATCTCTGTCAATGTCTTTGTCTAGATGCTGTTATAAAGTATCCAGGTGTACTTATATATATCGTCCGGACGCTTTCTCATCAAAAATCGTCTTCCAACTCTCGCATTTGGCATATATTCTTTAATAATTTCTACGTCATCTTTTCTGCGACCATACCAGGATGTCATAGATTAGACACGATAGACTTATCTTGTCATAACATTTTGTGCCTATTGGATTGGTCAATTTCATATTTTGTTAAAGTAAGTATTTATCAGCCCTTACTAAATCCATCTATAAATATCTGAGTTGTCATCTATGATCGTAAGATCGTGTTTTATTTTATATATTCCAATAATGATATCTAGCAACATAAGGTAGAATTTAAAGCAACTAGTAACTTATCATCCATTGACAATTGACAACAATGTAGAGATATACCATGCCAGAAACAGATGGCTCTCTAATGTATTTTTTTACGGATAAGACACCTATGTAGATAAAAATTAAAAACTGTATCTAACTTCTAAAGTTCGTTAAAACCCTTTCTGAGATATTCGGAATATATAAGAATTTCTCGCTTTATATGACAAGATGGTAGATTTAACTATGACACTTTTTAAGTGTATTAAGCAAGACATTAGCAATCATGATAAAATACTATGTTCCTTTGGCAGGCAATTGTAATGTAGTAAAGCTATTTTACCGGATTACAGTACCCAAATAAATTTATATGTAATCATATGACTATCGAAAAGAATATTTCGCCATGACCAATGCAAATGCTGTAGTTACTTAGATTGTCTCTTTTTTATTTCTTATTTATACTTTGTTTTCTTCGTACATTTAACTTATTTTTGCTTTTATATAACTTATTATGTTTGTACATCTTCGGCTAACTTGCTCTTTGTGTCGAGAGTAGTTTGGATGAATTTCAATATTTCATTTATGTAGCCAATATTATTTCTTTTAGAATATAAAAATTGACTAAGTAGCTTTAGGGTCTTTCCAATACAAAAAAAAAATTAAAAAAAGATGATGCATCTTTAAGGAGCAACACTATTAAACGTAAAGTAATATTTTCACATCGCAAGTTTTATCAGATACATAGTATTCGGTGAATACGGTATTACTTCTTATTTTTTATGGTAGAACGTGGTAAAGGATCAAGCGGTTCACCGGCACCTCACTCATCAGACGAAACGCAGAATACTTCAAGCCTGTCTTCTGAGAGATCGTAGTATTTCACCGGCCAAGCCGGCCCATTCGCCCAAAAGATGTTGTTACCTACTACTGTTAAATCTTATCCCAGCGCACAGATGACAAATCGTTCGACTTCTTTGGCCATGGCATAATGTGGCATGAATTGTTTTGAGAGTAAGGAAAACATTCGCATTCATTGTATTTCGGTCAATGTCAATCACAAAATATGTACATTTAAATTTACTTGCTTTAAAGGTGTATATGTGAATTGTATCACGAAACTATTATTATATTTTTTTGTACTTTTAATAACATAGTGAGAAACCTTTGTGATCTAAAGTCATTTACACTTATAAGCACATTTGTATATCTTCTGTGCTCCGGGCAATGGATCTTCTTCATTAATTCATTAATCTCGTGAAAAAGAATACCGAACCGAATATATTTATTGAATTGGTTATCTTGTGACGTATGAAAGGTGAAAAGAGTCTGTCCTATACATAGCATAATATAAGCCATTTTGTTGCCAAGAAAAAATGGTTTACTAAAATTTGTAATATCTTCAATTTAAACTGCAAAGAATCACTAGCAGCAGGCATACACTACTCAAATTAACTCCACCAGCAGTTCCTAAACTTATTTAGTAAGACATTTTCAAATGACTATTATTTAAAGACACTAATTTAAATTAAGAATAAAAATCTTTACTAGAAATATTTTCTAAGTGAGTAGCAACATTTTTAAATGTCACTTTTGTGGGAAATCTTTTTCATTTAGTATAAAATAATCTAAAGATTCATTAATAAACTGAAATACTTTGATAACCGCTGTTCTTACTAATAAAATAGTGAAAGCATCTTTTTTAATGTAATTTCGTATATTATATATAAAACCATTTAAAATGAATATAAGAAGGACATAGTTATAACTGAGACCTTAGTTAATCTTCGTAGGTACTTATAAACTTCATAATCGATTAAGATTGTACATATTAATCATTTTCTGTTGAGATTGAATCGTTAACACTGCAGGAACGTAACATTTTAATTTCGGCCGGAGTTTGAGTGTAGCCGATTCTTAAGTATTTTCATTATGTTAAACGATGTGGAACAAAGGGCGACAAGGTTGCTTTATTCAGGTCGTATGGATATCGACGTGCCGGCGTTCCGAGTGTTGTGTTCCAGATTAATATTTTTTGAATGAATCGGAACATCGTCGCCGTACAATGTTTGAATCACGAATATTTCTTAGAAATTGTCAAAACATTGTATACGTCTACATAACTTATACGTCTTTGTTTAAAATTCTAAAATAGAGCGTTTTATTTTTTAATATAACAGTTAACAAGATACAGAAAATGCAGTTCTTGTTCCTTTAGGTAATTAATAAATATATAAGATATTCTGAAATATAAATATGATTTTAGTAATAATATTTTAAATAGTTTACATAGAAAGTCTTCGCCTACTTCTTTACGTAGAAAAAGAGCTTGAAGATTGTTTCAGTACAACAGTGACCTCATATTTTACTCGACAACTTAGTAAATGCTAAGTAATCCAATAAACAAAGAAGGTATTCAATTTCTGGTACGCGTTATATAATCACTTTAAAAGTGACTCAAAGTTCAAAGGAGTTTGTACGTTTAATATGTAGTTGTATATAGTAGGTATGTATATACAGCGTCTACTAATGTAGCAGTGAAATATTTTTTGGAAGACTGTGCCAAATGAGATCCATCCGATATTATTATAGTAGTGAAATGAAAAAAGTAGGAGAGAAGGGAAGTTGATTGGATATATAGTCAATAAGGTGAATGAAACGTAAAAATAAGCAAGTAATTTACCTACGTTTTTTGCAAGTTGCTTACCACAGACCAAAGGTCTACTTGTGAGGTCATGTTTCGGGTCAGTCGAACGCTTGTAAAATCGTTGAATTGGCCCCACTTGTGAAGCAAGTATTTTCCAAGTAATTGACGAGTCAATGTTTATGTCGGTACGTTAACTTCATTTCAAGCACACCATGCGACAAGAGGGCTCTTGTAACTTTGTTTACCTCAGTCCCCGAAAGCCACGTCTGATCCACACAACACACTACCTACGTTGTGGATCCTCCCTCAGGGACGCCTTAAAAAGACATAGCCGAGCCATTCATTTAACTTAATAATGGCTCATGTAACAATATTAGCTTTCGTTGAATTTTGAATGTAACCATCGCCTTGTAGGCCCCTTTTTGTTCCTTTCCATAATAAAATGTTCACTGCTTACTTTTTATTCTTAAAATAAAACGGCCGTAATTAAGTAAACGTGCTTACGGCTGCCTATTGTTCTCGATGATACGCTGACCGCGTATGTTAAAGTAAAGTAATATTTAAAGAGTCTTTATAGACCTTTCGTGCTTTTCGGTTCCAAATCTGTCGTGATGTTGAAGAATTTGTTAATGAACTTCTATTATTAGGATTATATATATTTTATTTAATTACTCTTCAAGTTACAACAGTTCCTACTAAAAAATGACTCTCTTATTTTTTATATAGAATTAAGATAATATATCGAGTCGTGTGTGGGATGTATCGAAGCTACTACCTTATTAGAAATAAGGTATCTAAGCTCGGAAATTTCTAATTGGATATTATGAGTTTGTTGAAACGTCATGCACGTGCCATTGAACAGATTGCATTTCTTGTAAAGACGTGACTCAATGCAATCGAAAAGATATTAAATAGGTAGGTAAGTCTTGGTTGCACATTTCTCACTTATAAGACCACCCATATTTTAGATTATACCTTGTACCTAAATATTGAGTCACTACGTTGATTCCTCGTGAAAGTATAAAATAGAAATAAATAATTTCTTTGTACAGTGACAGTTTCTTCGGTTATATGTGTTCTAACTTGCATAACCTTAAACTAATAAAATAACAGTTTAACTCACACGTAGGCCCGGTGTATGTACCGACTAGTTTCGAAGCCGCTTCTTCCTTCCTTTCGCGGCCAGTCTCGTGCTTCGAGCCAGCTCTCGCAGGCCCCTACTTAAGGGGGTTGGGGCTCGGTGTGCGCCGGCGACAATGACGAGCACAAAACCGAAGCATATAAGAATTGTGATGTTTAGGTTCCTGGGTGCATAAAATGCACTAACAACGTCCGCTATATCGTCTTCAAAACTGTCGTCGATATGTCCTTGTCGTTCAATAAAACGAGTTCCCAAGTAGGCGGCAGAGTCACAGTTTTGTACCGTTTATGTGCGGGGTTTTGATTTATGGTTATTTCATTAGTTTATTAATAGTGTCTCACGAAAAATTAAATAATTTTGTTGTAATTGCTGGTATTGGCACTAAAAAAATATAAAGATTAAGACTAACTGACAGATATGGACTGGTTATTTCTTGTAACATAATTTATTAGACAATTGACAACCGCGAACCGTCTTTGGTGTGACGCCGTAATACGCAAGTATTATCTTAGGGTATAGCTAACCTTACAGTAGGTAAAATTATTGGGCGGAGGAGTTATAACATCTTATCATATTTCAATGCGCTGGTATACAGAATTGATATCAGAACTTACAACGCACAACTTAATGAATATATCATAAATGAGCAATTCATATTTATGTAGTTCAGCTTATTACTAGAAGAGACCCGTTTTGTCTCGTTAGATTGATTTTCAAGCTCTTTACGGAAACAGACATCAAAATATTATAAAATATTATTCGATAACTAAAACTTCCGTAAAACTTTCGATTCTTCTTACCACTTGAAAGTAATTTAAATTAAGATTATAAATAAAATTAATGCGATAGCTTGGACCGGCCATGTTATATCTTGGAAGGGACAAGTCCTATCGCGTATATCATATCGTTTATCAACATCGAGAGAAGCTCGAAGCAGCTCCACGGCTTCCCCTCATCAGATAGTTGAGGCACTACGCCTGATTCTCGGAAAGTTCAATTAATTTCTCCGAAATGAAGAGACTGTGTTCACGCTGTACGTAGGACCTTGTTATCTCGTTACGGTGGCATTGGATTGTGGCGGCCGTTCCAACACAACCGGATTTGTTCGAGAGCGCCGCACCGAGTGAGACAAAATACACAGGAATACGTACCTGATGCGCATGCAATTTGTACCTTTTCATTACACAAAGAGAGCTTCATTTACCTTCTCAACATTTCACGCCTACCGATCACAAAAAACAACGTCTGACAATTAAATTCGTATCGAACGCAATTATTCAAATCAGCGTATTGCATTTAAACAACGATGATGTCGACTTTAACCGCGATGAACGGTGATTATTATGAATTAAATTCTTCGATTACGAAGCTGAAATGGAAATGGATACGACATGCCAAAAAAGAAGTCGTAACATAGTCAACGCCGAGCCCATAAGAATAAACGGCGTCACTGCCACAGATCTTTCGTTAGTGTTCCTAATCAGGTGAGAGAGTCCCGGGAGATGTTATTATGTGAACTGGAAATACACATGTTTGACAATTAGTGGGTAGCTCTCGCCCACGGTCGGGGGCGATATATGAAGTGTTAAGATATCATTAGTTGACGTCTCGTCGTCACCGAATTGTCAACGGGACTGCGCTGTTTCCCATATACAAAAGTAAAATGTCTGCTTTACACATTCATTCTTAGAGTTCTCGCCAATTTTTTTTATATCCTCAATGTTACTACCCAATGGCGAGTAGGATTGCAATACAACCAACAACAAGAGCACCTTAATACGTTTAGATAAAGTAAATGAAAATTGATCCTCAAACGATTCCTATGCTAAAGAATGATGATGGTGTTTTAAATATATCAAGTACTTTTTGTGCATATAATTTCGAAAAACGATGTAACTACTCAGACACATATTCGACCGAGCTTTAGCCGATCTATCAAGTGTAAAAGAATTTGATATATTTTTTAAATGAGTTATATTGAATACTTTTACATTTGTTTTTTTCCACTAAAAATATTAATAATTGAGCTGAATGTTATTTTGTTAAGTTGTAAAGTCAAAATCCTCTGAAAGTCATACAGTCAAATCCTATCGAACTACAAAATCAGTTCAACCACGGTAACCATCGCAGTATTATTTTAATCTTAATATAAATTGGTAATCGACAATTTTTCCCATAAACATATAGAATGTAATATCTTTACATATTTTATGGCTGTCTTTAATATGACTAATATCTTTTATTAGTTTCTACTTGACTTCTTTCAGAATGCAGTGATTTAAGGGCTCTCAATGAACCGACTTCCACCCAAATGATTTAATCGAAGTATTTGTGAGAATTGGTGCGAATTCACCGTATAGAAATTGAGTTATTTTGGTATTTCACTCGACGATTAGTGATTAACGACAGGGAGCGAGCAATAAAGGTTCGATCGGGAACCGCACGGGATGTTTTGAATCGCCACTACTTTAATAGCGTCTGCACTAAACGACAAATCAAATTCCTATAGCGCTCTGAAATTTCCACGCTGACATTCTGAATTATTTAAATTTGTTAACGGTATACGTTAACAAATTTAAATAAATCGATGTCGTTACGACGTATAAAGTTCATCCTATTAGTAAATAAACATACATAGGTACAGATATTTATACTTTAGTAAACGACGAAAGCACGGGAACCAGTTTGTAGTTAATAAAATATTTGGGTGTATCTATTGTAAATTGCCTTTGAATGGAAGAAATTGTGCAATAAAAAGTCTTAATAAGATATGTAACTTGGTGCAACATATGAAATATGTTGCTGAATTTTAAATAAGATAAAATGTACGAGATACTTCAGACTGTAAAACAAAGGTTGTTAAGATTCCGACCATCTCCTTGTGTATGTTGACCGCCATACTGATTAATGGCCTAATGAAAACTAAATAGTGAATAATATCCCCATATTGCAATTTATTTAAAACGAACAGATTTTTTATTGAATCATAATCAATCGATGTGCTGTCACAGCGACTTCTATTCTATTTATAATCGGATTCATATATTATAAGTTACCGCATGCGTTTCAGCTTTCAAGAGTGCATTAATGTCAACCTAATTTTGTGTTAGTGGATGTAGGAATGTTTGCGGTCGAGTCACAGGGGTATTAAGCAGTATAATAGCCCAGTTATTATTAGGCCGATGCCCAAAGCACTAGCACATGTTTAATACGTTAAGGGAGCTCCATAAATTGCGGCGAACACTCTGAAACAACTTCATTAGCGATATGCACTCACCGAGCTCGTAGCTTCCTATGATTTAACACTTATTTTTGGACTTACGACGAAAGTATTCAATTGTTTTGTGCCCCACTGTGAAATCAATTCAGTAAGATTAGAATGAATATTACAAATGGAATTGTCGTAGAATAAATCCAAAGACAAATGTTAATGATAATCCAAAACTTTTTATCTACGTATTCGTTTTACTTCGACTTTGAATCTTATGATTTGGGGAGCAACAGCAAGACAGAAAAGACAAGACTAGACATTGTATTATTTTTAATAATCCCACCTGATGTTAAGTCGTGGTCGAAAGATGTTACACATTAGTTCAGCAACAAAGTTCACTCTTCGCTTGTAGAGGAATTGGCTCCTGCTGAAATTCTATTTACACCCATTTTAAACTATATAGTTCTAGATTTGAGTTCTTGATTTCATTTAATTATATTCCTAATTAATTATTATGATTTTGAATAAAATAGTATTGTTATAAGAACGAAAGTTTTTTGGAGATCGAATTAACGTGTTTTAAATCTTAACATAATAGACATTACATACATACTAGACCTAATAACCCATATTACTTTTATATAATACTGTCTTCTTATTAATACAAGAAGTTACATTGAAGTGAATGTGAGTTCTTTTTGTATTGATAAAAATACCATTAGAAATAAAAAAACAGAATATTAATATCAAACGTTACAAAGATTAATTTGACCGTGACAAATTTATTTTAATCAGTTCTGTATGTGTCAATTATTTAGAATTGTATTACGAAACCCAACAGATCCAATGCAATAACACCGTTAGGATGACGTGACTTGCAGGTTACTACAGGCCTTGAATAAATCTGTGAAGGCCCTTATGCGATCTTGTGGAAAAATCGATTGCCTGGATTGAAAATAATTTGCCACAATTTCATCTAAGCTACCGTGCGTTACAAAATGATATTGTGACGTATTTGGACACACGTCTTTACTTAATTGGTGTTAATTAATGTTGGTATTTCTTACAATGGTTTTATTATTTTAAGATATTTGGTTTCAGCAGAGGCAAGCTTTTTTTTAAATAATGAGTTCGTTATGTCACAAACATGGTATTAGACTGAATGAAATAGTTATTTGTTAACGTTAAAAAATAATGTGAAAGTGTGTTATTTATGTGTATTCCTTTCAAATATTTATAGCACAAATTGTAAACAAAAGTTACGATTTTCATTCACGATTTGCGACCTTGCAAAGTCAATAAAAAGCGAATAGCAACAACGATCTCTCTCTACCTATCGTCAGATATCTAGATAAATGATAATCAATCTTTTTTGTCGTGGCACACGCTCGATTTTGAAATTTGTCGACACTAAAAATAATATATAAATATATATACATATACATATTTATTTATTTACTTTTAACAATAAAAGCATTAAAATGTTTTCTATAATGACGATAATGACGGCACACTGTGAATTTGGCGGCGCGGTCATTGACAATCGCTAATAGATGATAGACAAACGACACGCAATATCATACTTTAAACAATTCCAACTCAACAAAAGTTCAAAAAGTTCTCATCGATCATTATAACAAAGTTTGTTCGTATTTACTTCTCTGCGGAAACCGAAAGGCTAACTCTGATAATTTTTTAATCCAATAACACACAAATCGCGCTAACTCGCTAATTAGTACAGTTTTTGCAACAAAGTTACATCGTACACAAGTTCATTAATTCCCCTATGAACTTTGCACAACTTTAAAAAAATGACATGGGCTTCGTTTAAGTTTAAGCTCGTTATTTGCAAATGTGATTCAGTTAGCTTTTTTTATTCAATGTCTCTTTTTTGCATGCGACTGTTCCACCTATTGCCCGTAGCCCGTATGTTTTCCTTGGTCATTTTCCACGCTGGAAATTATTATAAGTTTTCTCATCAAAAACTTTACTTTGAGGTTAATGGGTATCTGGATATTACCATGGCTTCAAGAACTAATAATAAACACGATAATTGACGCTATATTAATACGATTACAAGCGAATGTCCTGGTTAATAATATAGTATAAAACATACCTTCCGTAGATTATAAAATTGTCGTAAAGTTCGTTTGTTATAACAGGTCATAAGAAAAGGTTAAAAAGAATTTGACTACATTTCTTGGTTCGCTGAAGTGTGTCGGCAGTCGTTTCGAAAAGTTGCAATTTTATGAATGAGCTGTTTGAATGGAACACAATAATAACACGGTCTCGGTCGAGGGCCCAGTCGGAAACTGTACGTGTCCAAATTGCCATTTAAAAATTCATAATAGCTATACGGGCCAGCGTTAAGATTTCAACTCGCCATAAAACACGTAATAATACGTCCACAGCACTCGTACCTTTTCTTGGGTAAAGAATGTACCTATACAAAAATTCGGGGTCAAAACAGTGGTAGAGCCCGCAACAACAACGTCGGTTGCACGCATAGGCCGGCTCGACCAGTGAAATAACACGACTCTAAAAAAGACAGACGTGGAGTAGAAGTATTCTGCGTGTCGTATTATAAGAGAGATAGGAAAAGGAAATGTCCTTTTGCCTGTCTGCTCCCTCATCTGTCCATTAAACGGAGGCAACGCATCTGCAACATTAGCTTGTTGCAGAAGCCTATGGGTAACGGTCACTTAAGATTAAGTAGCTCGCTTGCTCGCTTAACATCTTCTTCTACAAAAAATAAGATGGACCGAAGATCAAGATTGCGGAAGTTTACCGGATGAGACCGATCTGTGCGGCGATCCTTGGGTTCTCATTGAAACCTTCTTCATCCCCTGTCTGACTTATTTCATCTTCTTCTAATTTTACCTTTGCGAGTAATGGTCGATGAACTAAATCCTTTCACAAGGTGCAATCTAACTTTATATCATAATTCTGTAGTACATTATATTGATCTATCTCGTAGTGTTTTGTTCGCAAAGTAAGCGCACAAAAATATGCTTTTTTCTGTACAAGCAAGCTGATGTGACGTCATTCGACTCAGGTCTCGTGATATTGTGAAAGAGTACAAAGTAATAATGTTATTGGTATGACTTGGCCAAGATTCCGATAATCTTAAGTCCATCGCTTATTCAATCAAGGAGTAACATGCCAAAGCAACCGATACTATTTTACGTGAAAATTCAAAATAATAAGAGTATTTTGAGAAGCACGCGTTGTTAATTGGTTAACCAATACCTGTGTGCAGAAGCTTTTACACCCCCAGCGGGGCAAATCGTCACCGCGCCTGATAAATAATGTATGATGCTACTTCCAATCTAATGTTCAGGCACCTTGGTTGATAATTTAGTTTTTCTTAACATTTTAAACAGCATTATTAAGTCATTTCTTAAAGAGAAACTATCACTCTTCGCTAAACCAATGCTATGAATACTAAACAATCCAACAATTAAAATGATAATATTGAAATAGAAAAAAATACAACACTGGTGTTGCCTACTTGCAAACTGATCGAGATCCGATAAGATTATTATAAATTGGCCACAATGTTTATTTTTTTGTCCTTCCCGCTATAGACCGTAGCCGAATGTGAAAATAAATGTGTAGCAAAAAGACGATGAAGTACATACTTACGTTTAGCGAGTTTGTGATCATAAATATGAATTAGACTCATCTGACATTTACATAAAAATGAAAACACTTCTTGCGTAATTACAGGACAAGGATTGCTTGGCAAACGATCCGGTACTCCGGCTATGTCCAGCGTCCATCTAAGAAACACCTGCTTAGGATTAACATATTAAATTAGCATAACTGCGAAAGATGTGCGACCTTGAAAACAATAAAAACAAGTCTTATGTAAACTCTATTAGAAGCAATTAGTAATCCTATTTCTAATTAACTATTTCACAGGTATATATTAAAATAATTACCAAGCACAACATTACTTTACATAAACCTTTTTTTAATACTCCATTCGACTCCACTATGTGTTCCTAAAATCGTTGTTTATGATATTATTAACAGGAATTCATTAGCATTATACACCATTATTACGTATTTATCTTTACATTATTCGTCGGGATATTAGAATAAACCGCCGGTCCCCCACCAATATTTATTCTTCCCTAATTCCGCCTTAATTAGGGAAGGTGTGAATTTCTTTAAGGGCATTGTGCATTTCGAGGGTGGGCCGAGGCGGCGTCTTATCTCCACGGATATCTCGGGGCAGGATGCGGCCGGAATAGACACAAACATCAACCCGATCCACCATGTAATCGTCCAATTAAAGACACAATTTTATGTAAATAAGTTTATGAAAGGATACGCGTTCAAATTTCAAGCATCGAGGAAAGGTGTTTGCCCATCACGCACTGTGGTAACGGTCGAAGGTCGTTGACTTTACTAGTGGGAATATAAAATCAACGCCGCGGTTGTTTTAATCGCATTCATTATGAATCATATTATTCTATGATTTTATAGCAACATTAAAAGATGTTTGGAGAAATTATTCGTTTTTATTGAAATCATTTTGTTACAATTAATAAAAAAAAACACTGTATCATAATATTTAGGGTAGTAATCTAGCTGCTTTTGATTTTTAATAACTTAAACTTCATTATTTCTGTGATATTTATGAACATATAGTGATTTTGGGTGTAATCAGATGATGAAGGCCCATTTCGAATCTAGACTATTTACTAAATAGTAAAAAAAAATGTTATATCTATCTAGAGCTATGAAATTATTTTTTTATAACTTGACTACAAATTAAATATTCAAATAGAATTGTAATAAATAATAACTCGTTTTACAGTTGTTTAAAAGTTACAAACATTGGACTTGTCGGCAAGGCAATGAAGACGTTAGCGAATAGGCGTTGAATTAATTTGCAATTTTTAATATACCAGAGCCGTAACATGTGAATTGTTAGAGCGCTAACGCACCATTCATTATAAAATATATTAAATTAATTGTTCGTTTTATCTTTAATAATAAACTTACTTTTAATTATAAAGTTTTCCAAGCATTTAATTTCAATTTTTGTAGGTACTTACTGTTATCAGAATTTTTTTTAATTTAAATTACAAACAAAAATTGAAATTTAATTGAAAAGGGTGTTTGAAAAGTTAAGTTGTATTAAAGAAAGCTAAAAGATTTAGATTTATAAAGAGCTAGAAGATCTAATAAGTAAGCGTGCAGGCATCATTAATCCCTGACGACTGACCAATATAGATTAGGGCGGACGAACACTAAGAATGTTGCACGCGGTGTTAAACACTCTGGACGCTTCACATTTTCAATTGTCCTAGAGATACGCTACTCACACATAGAGACGTAAAAAGGCATGTTAGTGTGTGTTTACTCGAAATACGTTTGAAACAAAAATAAGTAAAAGATTTCTAAGATAAAATTTATCTCAAAGTGTCCATTCACGTCGAGATGCGGTCTCTTGATACGTGACACTTTTTTTTCTCAATTTCGTTAAACGTTTTCTTATTTCAAGATATCGCCTAAACAATGACGTTGAACTATTAGATGTCACTTTGGGACAGAACGTAATTTAAGACAGTAATAATAGAAATGTCGTAACCAGACGCATTTAAAAATAAATTAACTAAATAATAAATGTATAGATATAACATATTTGACACGAACATATATGATTGAGTTATATTTATTTATTTTTCAACGACTAATAATATTTTTATATAGTAATGTTTTTTTTGGATAAAATTGACGCAATTGGCTACCTGTTAAACTACGATACAAATCATAGTTTTTAATAAGCTCTATCACTCAACAGACTTTTACAACATTAAAAGAGCAAAATATGACATAAAATGTTAGAATCAACGGCTGTGCATTAATTTAATCCATTGACTCAAGCTACTAAAGTAAAATCATTTACACAAAAAGGAACTCAATTAAAAGGCATTTATGTCAATAACAACGGTGATATACAAAGTGAAACGGAGTGAATACTAACAAGTATTATTTTTTAAGCAAATAGTCGAATGTATAAATCAAGAGCGCCCTATCGGTACAATCTAGCACAACTTGGAGGCAACCGCGGCACGACATCAACTGTTAAACAAATTATTTTATTATTGATTTTAATCAGCGCAATTAAGCCGGTGTTAAACCGAAGGAAAAATGTACATGATCGAAATAATTCGCATTACATTTGACTCGCAGAATGGAATGTGCGAGGGCAGCTCGGCGTGACGCCTCCGCCTTATCATCGCATCTGTTATATTGTAATGCTTTTTCTTTGGCCGACTGCGTGAAAGGGATTAGACGGGAACAACGGCACTCCAGCTATTCAGGGAGCATGTACAACGTCGTTCAACGGCTTAGGCAGCATTCTACTGACCAATTACTGCATCTGCTGACAGTGTATCTAATGTGTACGGTTGTAGATCGTTTCTGATCGTATCGCTCGTGATCTGTGAACTGTTTGCACAACTTCGCCGATAAAGTGCCAATATAATACAGGCATCATCGATGTTTTAAAAATGCGATCACCGTAACAGACTCATAAACTTATATTGTGTTGGTAATATTATAATATTGTTGGCGTCTTGATAATAAAATTGATTTCTAAATAACGCCCCTAAAATATGCCCGGTGTGTACAATACGAGTAGGCTTGGACGTTCCGATTCGCGGAGTCGCATTCGCTTATCGCTCGGTTTTATCCACATTAGCAAGAAATTCCGAATTATTTCGGTAATAGGGGTAGCCTTATCGTAAATTTAATACTTTAATGATGTCTGCCAAAGGCCCGACTTTGATAAAAAAGCTCGACGTTACCTGGGCCGCGCCGCCCGGCGTCATCCACGGTTACTCGAACTGGCTAACATGTCAACGATATTTTTTGCCCGGCTGATGTCTTTAACGAAATTCATGTCATTGGGTCCGATTTCTCTAAGATTAACTTTTTTACATTATTTAACAAATAGATCGGGGTCCTTATACGCTCGAATATTCAGTTACATGGTTTAACACTTAAAAGGGCTTAACGACGCTAACACATCCTGCGGGTTACGATAAAAAAAAGACGACAAAAAGAGAATACTTCTCGTGTTTGTTTTTTAAAAGATGTCTGCACGAGATAAGGTGCAGCGGCACTTTAATCCTGAGCCGTCCGATATTTGAAAAGGATATGACGACGAGTTTTTTCCGTGCGTTTTATCTAATAAGCACATATATGTAAGTGCGTAAGCAATACTTGGCGCTGCGCGTTTTGTTCCCGAAGTCGTGTTGATAAATGTGTGACACAACCCACTAACAGAGTGTCGCCCTTATCGGAAACGTTTTGCTACGAATGTAACGTATGTATATACTATTTGATAAACCCGTGCATCTAATAATCTATTTCACTTTTAGCTATTTATTGATATATCATTCATTTGACGTATCTCGTAAACACACTCGTTTGATTGTTGCAATAGGTTAGTTAAGCGATCAAAGAAATTCATTCGTGTCATCTTACGACAATTATTTCCGCGTTTACTTTTATGATCGCTCCAATGTATTTTGTTTGTGCATTGTTATATCGAGGAAGTACTCTAAAAGCGGTTAATTCAAAGCAATAACATAAGACATAAAGAGGTTAATTTCCAATAGGTACTTATTCAAGATATAAGTATTTGCAAGTGTGTGCTTCAGGAGCTCTCTTGGCTACATTAAACGCACTTATATGCTTCATTCCTTATTCGAAGTCTGTATAAAAGCCACTTTTATACTTACTTTTTTTTACTTTCTATAAACATATAACAATATCTTTTTCCAATATAAAATCTGCACAAACCATATACCGACGAGATTAAACGATTACCGACATATATAAATTACAATAAACCGTGCGTAATAAAGATAAGCTTTCGCTTTTTTATGTACTTTAATACGTAAGTTTAATTATAATTATTAATTGTGTAAAGACACAATCAATAACATTTTAATGCGACAATGTTATTGACATGTCTATTAAAACAAAAATCCCAAAACAAATAAAGAGAATAAAACATTTTGAACAGTTGCATCAGTACAGCTTATTTAAGATTTGAAATAATTTTAATATTCTTACTAAAGAAATAGCATTTTCTTCCTATGACTCTTGTAGAGATTTTTCTGAAGTTTGGCGCTCACTTTTCCTCATTCCAATTAATATTATATTTAAATCGTTGTAGTTAAAGTATATTTAGTAGATATGGTAGACACGTTGAAGGTTTTGAATGACGAGTGAATGGGGAAAATAAAATGAATGGGGCTATAGGTACAGTAGTGAGGAGTCAGCAGGTGTCTACGAAGGCTCGTCTGGCAATACACAATACTGTACTGTCCCCACTTTAATGTATGGAAGTGAGAGCTGGGTTTGAGAGGATGCATGTTAATAAAGTTAATGCTGTTGAGATGTAATTCTTGAAAAGTATGTTAGGCGTGACGTTAAATAATAGGATTAAAAATAGCGTTATAAGGGAAAAGGGTGGCTTAAAAGTGGACGTTGTGACTGGAATTGAGAAAAGTATTCGGTAGTTCGGGCATGTTGAAAGGATGAATGAAGAGTAACGAAACAAATTTATGTTGCAGAAGTGAGTAGCGTTAGGAGATGACTCCCAAGGAGAACTTTTATATATCTATCAGATTAGTGACGTACTGGGTGATAAAAGGAGTATCCCTAACCGACGAGCATGTATACGTAAATGTATGGATGTAGAAGAAGCGAGAGAGGTCTGCCAGGATCGCGTCTAATGGAAATCTAATGTGTCTGCCTATCCTGGTTACGGGCGTGAGCGCATATTTATTTTTGTATGTATTCGTCTACAAATCTAGGGAATATCAATTAGCTCTTTCTAATTACTATCATCGTTGGTGAGACCTATATTATAGGAAAGTGTACCACAAACAATCAATTAAATAAAAGTAACTCAAATTAATGTTATTTATATAACGTAGTAATAAAGTGTAGGTAGCTGAGTGAGCACCGCGCCGCGCCCCGGGCACAAGTCGGAAGTAGCGCGGAGTCCGCAAACTTTAGTGCCTACTTTATGATAACACAAAGCTCGCCAGTCTCACTGAATAGTTAAAATTCATTTTGCGCTGTGTAAACCGACTGCCACTTGTTAAGAACGTCTGTATTGCTCCGAACATGAAACACCAATTTACATTAAACTCAGAAACTGTATTTCCCAGCGGGTATTAAATAGGTAATGAAACTAAAATATCGTCGCAGCCCATCGAATTTTGCAGCTTAATTTTATTTTTGTGAATTGTTTTAAAGCCAGCAAAAAAAATATTTTCTAAAATACGGCACATACACGCACATAATGTATAACCTCATCTGTTATTTAATCAGGACCTAGATTATATGTTAAATAATATGTACATTGATAAGTCACAAGTGGATTGCCGAGCTAAATCTGAGGCCAACACTATTAAATCGTAAAAACCAAATTAGGTTGAACGCATGCGTAACTCGATGTTGGCGATTCTAAGTGTCTGTATTGGTCACAGATTTAGCTCGGCAACTTCCTTCTGATTTATCAATGTGAATATTATTTAACATATAATCTAGGTCCTGATCAAATAACAGATGACAGTATAAGTTTCGTACGCCTTATCTTATACTATAAGTTAACCGTATGGACGCACGACTACTCTACATCATCAAATTCTTGATACATGTACTTCGGGTCTGAATTAAGTGATATGAATCTTCGTTTATTGTGGGTACAGGAAAGGATGGGAACAAATTGCCAGTCACAGTGTTTTAATCCGATTGTGACGTTTGTACCCGATTCTAGAGAAGAATGAATAGGCTAATGCTAAACTAGTGCGTACCATCTTTCGGCCACACCACCACTTAACTTCACGATTATGATCAAGCATTCAATTATTGGTTCTGAAAAATCTAGTTTACTACTAATCTTTGACACGTTCATTCTTCTTGTACACCTCAAACATATTAATAATTTATCAATGTATAAATAATTGTATATCCTGACTTTGGCTTGGTCGGTTAAAGACTTGGCTCCCGCGGGAAATAAGCGGAAGCTCTTGAGCTAAGTTACACTAAAATAAATTCAGCCTAAGGCACGCTTTTGGCAATCGCCTCGCTTCTCGGTGTTAATGTCTCTAAAGAAAAAAGTGTTATTCGGCAAAAAACCATGATGGTTGAAATCCTGACTTATGGATGATAACGATATAGGAAGCATGCGTATTTTCCTGAATAGTTTCGAATATAAAAATATGCTTAAAATAATTCGTAAAATTTATACATTATTATTATATTTAGTTGCAACAATATAAATAACCTAGGGGGTTGGCAGTATTATTGATTTCCATATGGCGCGATTCTGGCACACCTCTCTCGCTTCATCTACATCCATACATGTACCCATACATGCTCCTCGGTCGCGGGTACTCTTTAATTTGCCTATCATTACAATGTCAATTATTTGATTGATATAAGTTCTCCTGAGACGTCCCCTGCAAACACTGTCTCTCAATTTTGCAATATAATTTCGTCTTGTTGCTCTCTCTCATTCATACTTCGAACACACTCGAAATTAATGAAAATAAAAAAAACTAATTCATACTTGAAACGATTGTCATGATTTCAAAATATTTTATTTACTTTGGTAACACGTATAAAAAGTCTGAGTATATGTCAACTACAGAGTACATAGTGGCAATGGCGGGTTCTTTGGTAAATTAATTTTGTTGTTGTACATAAAAAATGTCGCATTAACGAACAGACTCGTATCGTTTGAACGGATTCAATCCCTTTAAAACACCGGCGCGTTTTTCACATCCCTCGTATTGGTCAATATAGTCTCTGTTAATAATGTGGTTAGGTCGACCGGGTGAAAATCATGCCATATCTACATACAGCAGGCATTGGAGGTGGTATCCAGTGTTGCGAGCAAGGATTAAATAAACTATGCAGGGTATGTAATGAAGGTAATGCAGGGATTCGACGTTTAACGGCTTCGGGATTACCTCAATAATTCCCTCGGCACATTAAATGTTTTTAGTTACTGAGGCGATGCGCGGCGCAGTGGATTGAAATTTTCTAATAGCAAGTAACATGGCGCTGCGCTAGAAGCTTGTTAAGGCTGACACCGAAGCCATATCTCTAACGGGCGGGTCACAGCTCGCGCTTACCTTAGTCAAGCGCGTCGTGACTTCACCACGCTTACGTACATACCGCCGACTATTTACCTAACAAAGGTTAAACGTCTCATATTTAAATTATCTCACCATTTAGTAACAAACTCGTTAATTATATCCTTTTCAACAGCTATTAGAATTTATCGTCATACACGTCACTACGGATTAATATAATCTAAAAGATTTGTAATCAAAAATGACATATTCCTTCCGGTAATATCCAATAATAACAAGGAAAGGACATAATTTTTTTAATTCTTATTTTCTTTCAACCGCCTGTCACAGAGTTGTATCATAAGCGCTGAGGCGGTCGGCTGGCATTTCTCGGCTTCTAATCCTATTGAGAACACAATGATTGTTAGTCCGCTGAAAACCATTTTTCATTCCGATGACAAATATTTAGAAAGTTATTTATGTACGTATGAATTCTTGCCGGGCTCAATTAAGAAGGGCATACGTGCCCGGGTCTCGACTGTCGCTTTGTGTTTAGATATCAGACGGATATTTATTTTGCGACCGCGGCATCCATTCAGGTAGTCCGGCGAATAAATCTATTATAACAACAATACGCCAGCCTCGATCCCTATTGTCGGCATTCGACAATCCCGAGTCGCGTCGTATTATTGCAACGATGCATAATCTAATTTCTTTATACACATTAAAAGGGTTTCGGTGCGTGACCGATTTGCGTACAGATCATCAGCACTGACGAGGCACCGGCTACGCCCATGATTTACCCCTTTAACTCGTTAAAAGCTCATTTATTTCTCATCGCTTTACTCAATCCATACCGCATGAACGTACCAACTTGCTTTGCGATTGTGCGCTGTGCATACGGAGGCCTCCTATTTCTCAGGTGTCTGCAACTGCGAATGGTTAAACGCGCCATAAAGGCATTTCAAAATTTACAACTTACAGAGCACCATATCGACAGCCTCCAACAGTCCGCCGC
>JWHW01052848.1:685553-696894 GCA_000931545.1 Papilio glaucus | reverse complement strand
CTTTCCACCCTTTCTTCAATGAAATGAAAATATCCTTTTTCCTGTCTATGTACTTTAAAGGTAGGCAACGCATCTGCAACACATGTGCTTGTTGCGGATGTATATGGGTAGCGATCACTTAACACCAGGTGATCAGCTAGCTCGTTTGCCGCCTACTCCCATAAAAAATCAACAACAAATCTTACATTGGTGGCCTTTGTACTTAGAAGAAATTTTACCACTACTTTTTAAATTAATACAAATAATTGACTGAGGTAGTGTTAATTGGAGTTATGAAGGACATATAGCAAAGAGAGTAATGAGAATGAACGTGGATGTTTACAATCGTAGAGAAATACCGAAGAAAGTATGGATGGAGTGTGTGGAAGGTGATATGTGTAAGAAGGGTGTGAATACATGTATGACGGCTAGATATAGAAGAGGTCATACTGTGCCGACCTCAGATAGATGGGAAAAGGTCAGGAAGATGACGATGACTAGTATTGTGAATGATACGAACAACAAGGCCCAAGTCTCAACAATAATAACTTATTATAAAAAACAAATTATTAATTACGTTGTTAGTCTCCAACTAGTGGACCAAAAAGAGAAATGTTAAGTTAACGAACGTTACTTTTACTATCTACATTTTTTGCCTAAATATCACATTTTATTTATGGATTAAAATACTCATATCTTTGAAAATGCGAACGTTAGCGGTCCATAAATGTTTATTACGAACTGCCATGTTATTGTTGCTTTTTAAGAAATATTTATAGCGTCGACGTAAAAAAAACAGTCTAGGTCTTACCCTATCATGGCTAAAGTGCTTGAACACATGCGAGCCGGCTAAACACTAACATGTTTTTCACGCTTTTTGTTATAGACGCTCGTTAATAGTTTCACTGCCTGTGTCGAGCTGAGACGCTTTTTCCTTGTGCTGCAGCCCTAACTATGGGGTGATGTCGGCATGTACTATCGATGAACTAGGCGTGAATGGAAAATCTATCAGCCGTTAAAGGCACGTTCACACGTCGGGGTTTTTTCCGAGAGTTCGGAGTGCCGGCGTTATGTTATAATTAAAACTATTTTCGCTTCAATTAATATTGCGTTACACGATTTTTCTGCTTTGTTGTCATGTTATCATTTTTAATCTATACAAAAACATGATTAACAGCGGTAATGTTCACGCGTCGTCAATTCCTTACACGCAAATGAAATTGAATTTAAACGCTAATTGACTATTGCGGATCAACAAAAAATCGCAATGCTCTTAATTAGAGTCAGCGTAGACAAAATATTGGTTATTTATAAGCAATTTAAATTAGGCATTGTGTAACGCTATTAGCTAAGAATAATCAGAATGAAAAAAATAGACATTTATTAAAAGACTGCCGATCGATGGATACAGTTATAAAAGTACACAAATAACAATTTAATGTTTCTTAAGTTACTCAGCAAAACGTCAGCACTATTAGCAACAGATGTTTATTTAATACATTACAGCATAAAATAATGAAAGAAATAATTTAAAATAATGTGAAATAAGCTTACTTTTGCTCTCATTTCTAGAACGACGTTGTATATCTTTAATAAGTTTATATTTCTTCTATATCATTTATAGAACTTGTTAATTTATGTCGCATGAATTTTCATGATATTTAAACGAGAACAACATATAATGTTACGGCAGCTAATAATATTATAAAAATTGCTTTTGTATATATATAATAAATTAAAAATGTCTTAAATTATTGAGTCATCAATAAGCAGAGAGTACAATCGCTCGGAAATCATTGAAGAAAGTGCGTTCATGGTGTAGTATCACCCTATAAAGAACTTTATTATGTACTTTAAATGGTTCATAGAGGATTGCGTGGGTCGAGGAGTATGGAAGTGAGATCGGGAATGATTTATGTGTTTTTAATTGCAGCGCAACGCAACAAGCAAGACTTTTCCTCTACTAATATAGATGTTAAGGATGCAAATAAATACGCCATCTTGATCGGCTACTAGTTTATTGTTTACTAATATTAGATATTTGAAATAATATACTTAGAATAATAAATACTATTTTGTTATATTGTTTTGTAACACATTTCGTTCAAGGTTTCAACATCAGCGTGTAGATTCAAGAGAAGAGCAACTGTAATTAACGCAAACAAGTAAAAATTCAAATAAGTAAATTATTACTGTAAATGAGAAATTTATAGGATATATTATTGTCTAATTAAAAATAAAACCACGTAATCTGACTGCGTGTTGTTGCGCGATTCCGGACAGCGATCATTGAATGCCAACAATCTTGATTTTTTCACAGGTTCGTTGATTCCACGTTCACATGTACCGTACCGGTTCTTATCTTCGTCGATCATAGTACTATTAGTCGACTTACAAGAAACCTAATATTAATTCTATACTTGTTTTTTCAATACAATAACGAATTTCATTTACGGTACTGGGTGACATACATATATTTTATATATTGAATATGTTTTTTTTTGTTTTGTTGAGATAACTACTTAATTTTTTGTCATCTAAACATCCTTAATTTTTTATTATTCTGGTGGTTCATGACCTGAACGCGTATCGAAATATGCATACAATTAGTCCATTCATTTACAATGTTTAGCTCTCGTTCTCCCTCCCTCGACGTTATATCATTCGTCTCTCACATGTAACGAAATCTATCTAAAAGTGACGCGTTGACATTCTCAAATATAATAACTTGTAATATTTTTCCTTACTTAATTGGATCCTTCAATGTGGAAACTAGGATCAATTCTGAATAATTTCAATTAAGTTCACAAGGATGTAAGCCAAGTGGTCAGCCGATCATTACAATGTTTATGGATTAGCTTTGACTCAGAATCAAATCCAGGATGGCACAAGCCGTACGGGTAACGGCTTAATTTAACTTCACGGTTAGCTTTTTATCGAGTAAAATTCTGCCAAAACCTCCTTATAAATGGCCGTCGGAACATACGTTAAAATATTTACTATTTTAGCAGGAATAACAGACAAATACAAAAGTTTGTTTTAAAACAAAATTGTGTTGGTGAGCCGTTGCATTGCAATCCATTAATATCTACCATGCAAAATTGAACAGACAACCAGCCGGTAAATAAATCAATGGCCAAAAGAAAAAAAGAGAATATAACGAGCGTTTAATAGAATAATTAATATGTTGTAAAACGCGGGGCGTCTTCGCGCTAACCACGGTGTAATAGGCGCCTTCGGAGGGAACACGCAGGTGCGATCCGAGGCGACCGGTGTTCTTATCCGATGCATCTCACACCTTATACACCAATGTCGGCGACCATTCGTATTGTCACAGCTAATTTTATAAAAGTGAAAGGTTGTCATTTAAATTAAAATTCGATCAAGCGACTGCGTCACCTCGACAGCAACACTAACATACATTTTGTATGTACTTATATTTCGACAGTCATGCATAAAATCATTTTACTGTAATCCTTATATCAATTATAGTTTATGTACAAACATAAATTAACGCAACAACTAAGACATAGAATAATAATTACCTATAATGCTTTTTTTTTAATTTAACAAATATTTGCTTAAGGTTCTAGTCGGTCCCATATGCTCGATTTAAAACGAAAACGAACCTGTAGTCCTAAATAATTTATATTTTTCCCGTACGTTTTTTTTATATTTTTGAAGATTCCAATTAATTGTTTTTGTCATTAGAAGTGAGCACTGTATTTATTTCATAACACTAGCAATAGCTAACGTATAAACACACAGACCGATGTAGAGAATAATTAATGTATCTCAATACAGAATTTTAAAGCTGTGCAATTCAAAATGAAATTTTATATCAACAGTGCTGCTATCAATATAAACATTATTCTGATTAAGCCGTTTTGACTTAAAGCCAGTAGGTTTTCTGTAAAGTTGTCGTACGTTACCGTAATCGAATCAGCAATAATCAGTCCCAAGTGCGGCAGAGATCACCATATCGGCTTTCTTAAGTCTAAAATTAAAAAAAAAATTGCCACCCAAAGTTGTTATATACCTCCAGATCGAGCATCCGGGACCCTAAAGTGAAGCCAACTTATGTCGCCAATTGGCGACTTCGTAAAGTCCAGCTTTCGTTTCCCGCCACGCGAATATAAAATTATATTAATCCTAAAAACACAATAAAAAATAAAAGACGATAGATGACGATGATTTAATATAATTTAATTTAATTACGATTAACATTTGTATTTATATACGTATAAGCTGGTAAACACTTCCCTTTTGTAGGTTGAATTTGAGGTTACGCGGTATATAAGTCTACGTTACCACCATTATATTTTATTTGGGCGTACACAAACATTTAGGTTACAATATCGGTACTTGATATAATTTCATAAAAATTTAAGAATGAATACTGCATAATTATACAGATAAAATTGTTTTCGTATTAATATTTCGATAATAGGTATGGTACGGTTAATTTTATCTAGCGAGTAGCTGAATCAATTGTAATAAAATACAAAGTTGCCTAAGTTCATACATTATTGGATAGAAACAAGATATACTCGTATTTGACAATGTAACACTGAGTAGTCGTTATATGGCGAGTTTTATCGTAGTGATTTATGACATTTGAAAAAGAGTGCACAATTTAAAGTATCTTCATTGTTAGGGATTCCCGTAATACCTATAAGTGTAACGGGAACCCCTAATAAAGGCGGTCATAGATATATATATGCTAACGCGTATAACCCACAAGTGTAGGCAGAGATTACGGATTTCCATTTGGCACGATCCTCTCATATATACCTCTCTCACTTCTTCTACGCCTATTTGCTCGTCGGTTCCGGGTACTCCTTATATCGCTCTTCTTTAGTATGTCACTAATCTGATAAGTTCTCCTGCCAGCATAGGCAGCGTTGGCAGGGAACGTCCTTTTTGCAACATTTTTGTTGTCTAATTACTCTCTCTCTTCAATGATCCAACATGCGCGAACCAACGAAGCTTACTCTCATTTCTACATTGACTTCTAAGCTTTTCCCTTATAACGCTTTTTCTTATCCTAACATTGATTATAAACGTTTTTATAATATCGGAATAGTCATCAACAACCGTTTTCCGCCAAATTATAACAAAACGCTTTCCGAGAAATTCCCACCGACTATTAGCCGAGGCCAAGAGTGACAAAGGGTCCTGTCCGCGAGATAATTGAACAAACAAACCCTCTTTGCATCTTCTCACCCTTTACCTTAAACCCATCAACGGTGGTCAGTCGCTATGATGTCGAGCCATAAGCGAACGTCAATATACCTATAAATTCTACCTTCAGACTGTATCAAAGCTATTTGAGGACAGTAGTAGGTTTAAATCTCTATAAAAATAATAATAATCAAAAATTTATTGATTTTATAGCACATTCAAAATGTACATGGTTTTTCTGTCTATGCATAGTCTACATTGCAAATGATATTATTGTGGTAACAACGATCTTAGCCAGCCATCCGGCTTCGCTCGAGAAGATGGACACACAAATAAAATAAAAAATATTGAGTAACCTAGATTCTCTGGTTTAAGAAGTGGTGAAAGGACTTTGAATATCGGTTTAGTAGTTTATCTTTTTCTTAAAGGCCGGCAACGCATCTGCAGTTCCTCTGGTGTTGCAGATGCGCGACGCCCATGGGCGACGTTGATCACCTCAATGTTCTCGCCGCTCGTTTGTCCTCTTCTTTTATAAAAAAAACCCAAAAGCAATCTTGCTTCATGCTTTTGTCTTTATTTTCCTTTAAGGACCATAAGGAATACAAACTTCTAATATACATAAAAAGTAAAAACAAACTGTCACAACTATATTGTGGAACTGTCTCAGGACGATATAACTTTTTATATGCTTTCAAATACTCATTCTCAAGGGAGGAATAGTAAGATATGTCGTACCTACAAAATATATTCTTAGAAATATTCTCACATAATCGCTTTTCCTTCGCTTACCTAACGCCACTACCCGTATTAACTTGACAAATATAATCGCCAGTTATCACTTCTTCATCGATACATTCATGTATTTAAAAATCGATTTCTTAATCTATGACTGGATATTTATCACTTACCTGTCTACTTTTAGCGGTCAAATAATGAAACTTCAGCATAGATTGCTCCTTAGAAAATTATCATACACATACATTCGACGATAGCGCTTACAGTTTAAAATCGAACCATCGAATCTTGTTTTTTTAATGTTTGAAAATGAACAAGCAAATATATGACATGACAATAATAAAATCGAGATCTGGTGTTCAATTTACGCCACGTTAACGTATTTGATACTCCTACCTTGAAATTTCTTATACGATCTATTCTCACGGTGTTAGGTAGCGTAGATAGAAGACAGTTTGTTTGTCAGAACATACATGCCCCGTATTGTAGTTATCAAAGCAAAACAAAATTATTTCAAAACATCAAAATAGTTACATAATCTATTTATTTATTAATTGGTTTTTATTTTTGGTATCTTAGAAGACATTGCCAAAAAACTTTTAAAAGATATTGGAATATATACATTAATAAATACGTTTAGTGTCCCTGCCTGCAGCGGCTTAGTTAGAAAGACATCTATCGGATACTGTAGAAGCATGTATGTAACTATATCTACATTTTAATAACACTTGGATAGAAGGAACAATATGGCTTATGGCTCCAAAATACGATAGGGTATATAATAAAAAAGTGTTATCATCATCATTAATTAAAGAGCACTTCCGTTCTCGTTGGTGGAGCAATCCAGTCCTTCCTGCGTTGTGCCTTCCTCCTGACTTCCACCCTAAATAGTAACCACCCATATGAAATGCCACGTCCCCACTAAAGACTGCGTAGTCTGCATTTGGTCTGGTCAAGTGCTAGCGGTCGAGGTTTAGTCCTTTTCCTAGATAAGGATGAGGATTTAACGGAGGAATTAAATAGAAAAAGGAAATATTGTTTTTCCTTTCGGGTTAGAAAGGACTAATAATAGTCATTTAAATGTAGACAGACAACGCATCTGCAACTCATTAGCTTGTTGCGTATATATAGGTAGCGGTCACTAGACATCAAGTGAAACGCGGTATCAAATCTTTAAATTTTCGCCGATTGCCAGCTTCTTCTAAAAAAAACGGCAGACTATTTAAAAGGTTGCTAGCGATTGACTGGTGAGCGATGTTCACCGAAAGGAAACGAATTGAGCTTTTTAAAAATTTAGGTCACATACAATACTTCGGCACCGACATAATTCAAAATGCAGACATCGATTGCTATTAAAAAAGAATATATTGACAGACATAATGCCAGAATACATTGCGACAGTTGGTCACTAATAATGCAGTGACACGTCGAAAAATGGAGTCCCCAGTGAGATGGTCGCGCCACGAGCCATAGCGGGCGGGTTCCGTTAGCTGCAGTCGTCAGCCGCCGCGTGACTTGTGTCCCAACCATCGCCGACACTTCCGCTCTCTGCCGACATAATTACAAACGGAAAATTCAACTACACCATACATAACGTCTAAAACTAAATTCGACGAAGCGCCGACCACGAAACAAAAGACCGATGACGTCCCAATATATACCAAAAGGCGTCGGATTAAGAGCGAAAGTCGATCGACTTTTAATGTTAAAGACTCTCTTGGAGCTCTTCATAAGATACTAAAACGGTAAGGATGCGACGCACGTAGCAATCTATTTGGCCCCCACCCGATTCGATATTGTGCACACAAAGTAACGATTACTCATGCCCGCCGAAGTTTATTTACGACAGGAAGAAATTGCAATTGTATCCTTTTAATGGTTATAACTTCCCAATAAGATGGCGCCTGTCGGTATTTGTTTGACCAAATAGTTAATTATCCGATCGTTTCTCGTTTATGGCAATGTTAAAAAGATTCATTTTGTTTTATTGCCAATTCGCGCGATTATGTGAAATGCTTAAATGATTCGCTAAAATGATGACATACAATCAAAGACATATAAATGATACCACAAAAGATAACCAATTTATACGGTTAATTTAAATAAGAAGAACGTTGCGCCAAACCGCTATTAATTTATTTACATTAAATTTAGACCCAATAAACGTTACGTGATAAAAAAAAAACACAGTTGAAGCCTTACACGATAGAGACCCGTAATTCAAAGCTTAAAGTTTACAGATTTTAGACAAAGTCTACGTCTTTTTATCAGAAGTTGTAGATAAGTTTTCTACAGCTAAAACTAACTATGGGGGATATTACACGGTTCAACCAAATTGATTCACTTTGGTTGAAGGGCGCTGAAACGAAAGCAAATGCTGTTGAACAATGACATTGCATAATTCACTTTTATTTATACATGATTCAATTTGATTGCTTCATCCTAATTGAAAGGTAAATCTTGTAATATTAAATTGCAATGTTGGCACGCGGCGCTGTTAATTCTAAAATAAATCTTATAATTTAAATTTGTACTCTAGAAGTACAGGGACGCCGCTAAATGATTATTTAATTGGGGTTTTTTCATAATTTTTTAAATCAATTGTATAAGCTATTAAATTTTAATTCATTATTTTTTAAAATTAGTTTTTCTTGAAGAGGTAAACAAAATTTGCCCTAAAATTTTTTAAGGAGTATGTATTGATAAGGGCCAGTTTAGGTGACCGTATAGCTTTTATAATGGATGGAACGTACTGTATCCTAAATACTGGAAAGGATATAACCGACAGGACTACAAGCAATCATTATTTATTTATTTTTATCGTTATTATCATTTTATACATTATATTATAAATATACATTATTGTAAAGGTAAACCAGAAACAATGAATTTTTTTAGTACATAATATAAGTAGGTGTTATTTATATGTCTAAGCGCAGAGCGCCTGTATACCTTATTATATTATAAAAAGGGACAATAAACCCACCGTGCAGTTATGAATAATAAATGTTCATTTTACAACAAACTTATTTATGTAAAGTTGTAAGATCAAGCTATAAATATTACACTTAGTTTCCAAAACAAACATTGCCAGAATCTCTGAAAGTTAATCAATAGTACTTTCCTTACTAGTCATTCGATGAGAAAGTTGTACATCCAATGCACAAATTTAATTAAAAATTTCAATAGTAGCAATTATATCAATACATAATAAATCATGAACAACACATACGATATAAAATAGAGTCTGCGAAACCTGTTTAAACTTTAGTATAAGAATTTTTTATGACATATTTAGTATGTTTTATGTAGGGATCATAATGATTCAACGACTTTAAAGTATAACAGCTGACACAATCCTTCCAAAAGTTAAAATCTTTGATGAAATAAAAAAAAAACAGACTAAATTAGTATAGTATTTAAGACTCTAAGACCTTTGTTTCCCGATGGAGAAATGTTAGATATGTACATACGTTCAGCTCATTTCATTCTATGTAACACTCGTGTCTCACGTCGCACAGATCCGTAAGAAACGTACAATATCCGTAAACATTTATAAGTAGCGTGGGTTTCATGGAAAATATCAGTAGTAACAGTGACAACTGGTTGGACTCTTCAGTGATGCGTCATCAGGAATATGATGGAACGTGCCGGCCACAATAAGGGCCTGCCAGCACGTACCCCGCGTGCTCTGTGTGGCCCCGCCGGCAGCCGCTCCGGACATGATGTCATTCGTCCACACTTGCGCAGGCGGCTTGTACTGACACCGTGCCCGCTCCCTCTATGGCTACAGCACACAGTTAATCGAGGATACGTGTACAGACAACGATTTACAGCACAAAGTGCCAGTCCTCCCGTGTATTACCAATCTATGGAACAATAAAGAGTACGCGCGGTCGCATATAAATGAGCGGTGTCGTATGCAGGGAACGCCGCGTGTGCCATTAGTAAGCCACTCTCGGTTCGGAGTAATTGACCGACGAGCTAATTTCATTCTAGGCGCATTGGTCGCTTCCTCTTTCCTTTTTCCTATCGGTCAGCGACGAGCCACGAGGCAAGCTGCACTCGCCGCGAGTGGCCACGTAAACTTTACACTTTATATTTTTAAAGTTTTTTTATGAGCCTCAATTTTTTTTTATTTGTACTGCTGGCCGCAAATTGAATAACAAGTATTATTTAATTTCGTAAAAGAGAACAAGTTCTCTTTTGTGTTATAATAGCAATAATAATCCACAAGCATGGCCATCAACAAGCGAATACGAAAATAATCAATTTAAATACCAAATAAAAGTAATTATACAGATTTATAAGTGAATTAAATCGGAAGGAGGTTACACGATAACTACATAACACGTGCCTTGGCTGTTCTATTCGTATAATTTATCAAACTTCTTTAAGTGCTTTAGCTTTTTTAAAAACTTTTAAGCGCACGTTAAAAAGATAAAACAGCCATAAGGTGGCAGGTGTTGAATTATCAAATTAGGGCTAATTAATACTGCGATAATATTTTATTGGGATTATTATATTTACAATTTCACTACAGATAAACTGGAAACCTTATAACAATAGAGTTACGGCTTAAACTCCCTATTTCGCAATATATATCACAGACTTACATAAAGCTCAATTCAATTTAAATATAAGTGTAATGAATATTAATGTTATAATGATTGTCACTATGAGCACGTTACGCACGATGTCGCTTTCTGTCTGTGTCACTGTGCAAAGGTTTTATTGTGTAATCGTTTTATAACAAATAAAAAAATAATGATTTCTTTTTAAAATTATTTATATATAGAGGTTTAATTGTACACACATTTAAAAATTTAAAACACGGACGCTTAAAACAAGAGTTTGGCTATCCAGAAAGTCCGATGATTTATATCCATGGTCACTTGCTCTACCAACGATCCAGTCTTAAAAGCGCTGTAGGTTAGGTGTAGGTAGGTAGGTAGGATATTACTGGAATAACAAACTTAAACCTCTTCTTCCTGAATGACGCAAGTAAAAAGTTGATAGTACCGCATTTCCATCCTGCTAGTTTGCTCGTTGACTTATAAAAATATTTTAATACTTAGTAATGATAAGAAAATCAGACGTATAAATCTGTTTTCATATGTCCATCTTTGCACGAGAAATTTAACCCTCGAAATTTAAATTAGTAACTGATTCGAATCTTCATTCATCGTGCGTAGTGTTTCTGTCCAACTATGACGGGTACCTTCAAGAGAAAAGTGAATAGGATGTTACTCTAAACTAGTGTGTACCATCTTTCGACCACGATTTAATATCAGGCGGGATCGTCTCATTCATTATAAAAAAAAAGTTTACAAGCCTAGCTGTTGCTCCCCGAATGTTAAGATTGATTCCAAGTTGAAGTAAAATATTAATGGCTGTAAGAATGATAGAAAAAACATGTTATTGCGTACGCTTATTTGTGTAT
>JWHW01052848.1:673475-685366 GCA_000931545.1 Papilio glaucus | reverse complement strand
GAGAACTGTTCAATTTATACTAACTGTGACAAACTGCCTTACGTCATTATTCAAATTAAACGTACAATTATCGCATTGCTAGAATATCAGCTCTTAACCAAAAGTCATTGATAAGAATAAAAAGAAATATTTATGTTTACCGAAGACACTCAAATAAATGAGATATGATAATTTATACCTGCTGTGGACGTAGCTTCACTCTATGTTGTCTTGTCTGACTCTCGTCTCTCTAGGATTTTACGCCAGTGAAAACCCACGGTAAGATCGCATTGTTTCGGAAGATATTTTAGTATTCGATTTATTCTATCTATATACTTGAGGTACTAGACTAAATCTTACCCGCGGTTTCAAATTAATAAATCGGGATGAAGTTCCCTTATATTTTTAGGGTACCCCCTATGTATTCTCTACCCTTGAGAATGTGTGTTTTTCATGATGAGTTTTTATGGCGTAAAAGAGTTACAAACAAACGAACTTACATTCGTGTTTATAATATAAGGATGAATTTGTTACACGACTTTTTAAATAACTAGCTAACCCGCCCCCCGGGTATCATCCGCCATGCATTTTAAATTAACCGACAATAATCCAGCTTAGGCTGAACCGTATTCAATATGATTGGCTATATACATCTGAGGTCAACTTACATTGGTTAAAGTGAAAAATAATTGAAAATAATTTAAAAAAATGTACAAGGGAGTTTAAAAATAAAATTAATAAATGAAAAAACGTTCATCGAAACTGTTACAAATTCAAATATGTTGCTGACGCTTGTTACATATTATTCACGCAAACCTAAACGATTTACCCCTACTAAATATTATCTAACGCGGTTAAAGAAGTTTTGACTTAAAAAAGGAATAGACAATTGGTTTAACTGCCGCTGTATTGCCTTTTGTGGCGTCTTATGTAGGTGTTGTAGGCCAGTATGATGACGCCTATCTCCTCAGTCAGGATGATGTTAACAATATAATGCTTGTAGTGCTCACGTGGGACTTCAATTGTTCCAAATGCGAGGAATTCTCGCCGTCTGCTGCGTTCTGTGCGATAATTACATTGTTTTCTTCTTAAGAGTACTTTGGCCTATTTTGAATAACTGTCAGTGGCATACAATTCGACATGAAGCGTAATAATTGAACAATTCATTTTGATAATTTAAAATCAATTGGTGACAAGTATTTATAAATTCCGTACCATATACAGTTGATGGAATGCGTGAGGCTCCTGTAACCGGCGCGACGGCGGCAGCGTACACGTCTTCGCTGCCGCCGTAGCGCTGGTACGTATCTAAACAAGAAAGATTGAGTTTCAATCCAAATGTAGATATTAGAAGTACTAGTCTCAAATATTGTCTGGCTTATTTAAATACCACTGTAAAAGGCATTTTACCGTGTCCAAAAAAACGCTTTATTAGATGGGGTAAAATGCTTCTAGGAACACGAACGGTACACCATCCAGTACAGTTACTCCTTAACCTTCCTCTACTTACCTTACTCCTTAATAAAATTTAAAAAACATTTATTTGTATCATTTGTTCCAATTAGTTGATATTACGTCACTTGTGTATTAACTAACTTCGGCGCTGTGAACTGACACGAACTAATCTTATTCACGCGTACGTTAAAATATCGAACTCTTGCACAATCCGGCCACAGTTTTATAGTAGTTACGAAACAATGCCTCACAACCGCATAAAATTCAATGTTCACATTGATATCAATAATATGTAGGCAATAAATTGAGACTTGACCCCCGTGATAACCAGTGATGACACTTAGTTTTCACTAGTTTATACGCTCCACATAAGACTTCTTGTGAGGTCCCCGACTACGTATCGTGGCTTCGTTGGCGCCACCTCACCCGACGCAGCGACAAACGAGCAACATGTTACACTTTAACTGTTGACTGACGAATGATAAATAGCATCTGTCGACATCTTCCTCGTGAGACTTGAAGCACAATAACTTACACGAGTCCGTAAACAAATTCAACCACTTGGGTGACTTGTGCCTCAATATTGCTACTTAGGCACCAAACGGTATTTGAAGAACATCTATACAATTACACTGAGTCAACTTCCTAATTATATTTTCATATATACACATTTACATTAGAATTTGATTAATAAAATTTTTACAAAATAAATAACCTTCATATAACGTTAAAAAATAATTGAACTGCTATAAAATTTGAATCCATTTCCTATAGTCGTCATCGCTATCTACTTTACGGTGAAAATACGCTTCTTTAAAAAGCTCACAGTGATATATTTTTACTCAATTTCGTAAGCAAGAAAACAAAGAGCGGAGGAAACCGCAGTACCAGCACCTGTAACACATATGATCCAAACAGACCTGGGAAGTGATACTATAACAGAATACCGAGTACACTCGCCTTTCGTCTGATGAATGGGGAGCCTTAGGTGTTTATTCTTCGTCTCTTTATCTAATCATACTTTGTTAAAGATGTTTATAAATCAAGTGATCTGCTTATTCGTTTCCCTCATTGTATAACATTAAAAAAACAGCTTTTAGTCATTTTTATAATAAAATATAAGCCTTCTTAAATCACAAATGTGTCCTCAGATGACGGATATTAAATATATACATATCGTGCCATATTACATTGAGTTCTAAAATTAACTTGCTTTTATATTGTGTACCATCGTCTTGTAAAGTCAATAAACGAGAAAGGAAAACAAAGTCGTATAACTCAATGCCAATCTCACTCAGAAATTAACACAGAAGCGTATTAAAATAAAAGGATCTTGAACCATACAGTCTTGTTAAAGAAATGTAATAAAATGTTCAAGCCGTTTACATCAATAACAATTTATATCTTGCGAAGTATAAACCTGTTATGACGACCCGTAATGAAATTCCCTTATCTAAAAAGTTTTATTATAACCACGCGAAACATAATGGAAATGCATTTATCAAAGAATTGTTAACAGTAGGTACAATAATATTGAAAAATAATATAATGTAACAACGCGTGAAACAATATCATTATCGCGTAATAATTAATAAATCTTGATTGATTGGAATTATCATCGGCGTAGATAATTGTAGCTTGCTGAAGGAAATGCTCGGTGTATTAATATTACCCATAGTTTCTTTTTTTAATTATATTGTACAATTTTTTAATGTTCTTATTAAACAAATATTATCAAATTTTCAAGTAACATTTTATACATACTAGTTTTTACGTGACTCTGCTGTGATATTTGCACTATAAAAGCAAAAAACGATGTCTTTAGTCTTCAATTAAAAGAGTGTGTAGGCAACGGGCAAGTATAATAAAATATATAGATATTCAGATATTCTAATTGATATCTGCAGTAGCCGATCTTTGTGGCGATTAGTGGGGAATCCCACGCTAAACATAAAGAGAATAAATGATATAAAGATATTTTAAACTAAATATCGGGATTGCCAAGGACAAAGACAAGACCAAAATCAATTAGAAGCTTTCATGAACATACAAAATGTAACATTTCTGATTATACTTGCCATGTTTACACGCATTCATAAAGTTCTGGTAAATAACGAATCAAAGAAGTTGTTATATTTTAATTAATGTAAAGTCTTGTACGCACACATGGACAGATGCCACCCAACTTTATCAGAACCGTAGAGGTCAGGCCGCAAGTGAAACAGAAAAATAATTTGCC
Source organism: Papilio glaucus (assembly GCA_000931545.1). Lineage (NCBI taxonomy): Eukaryota > Metazoa > Arthropoda > Insecta > Lepidoptera > Papilionidae > Papilio > Papilio glaucus. The sequence continues at coordinate 681,693 of JWHW01052848.1, read as the reverse complement.
ACAGATAAACTGAACAATAATAATTGATGTCATGTTCCAAGTACACTCGTATACAGAGTTGTAATCAAAGTTTGTAATCAAGGCTAATTGTACGAAGAGTCCAATTGTAATAATTAACTCTCATTTTATCCAATAGGGTTAAGAAAAGATAAAAATAGGCATTTTTTTATTTGGCTTGTCTGATTTGATACACCTACCCGACAAACTGATTTTCCCAAAAATCCTCTAGAACATACTAACAGATTACGTGATTGTTATTTATAAGAGTGACTCTAATTGAAACATAATATTAGCTTGAAACTTTCCCCGCCCTATCGTGACATCGTGAGAAGAGTGAATAGGCTTAAAACTAGTGCGTATCATCTTTCGACCACATCGTTACTTAACATTAGATAGGATCATGGTCAAGCATTCCTGTTAAAAATTTACTATGGCTGTCAGCTAAAAGATAAAAAATCTATATAAATTTGACATTCGATTTATGTTAGCAAAATTTTCCCTTTTAACTATCTTGTGCTTTTGGTAAATCTACGATATATAAAACGTAATATGGCGATGTCATGGAAATGTTGGTTCCAGGTTACCCGAGTAAATGATGCGTATAATATGAAACAGAAGAGTTCTATTAAACCACCCCTTGAACAAAAACAAAGATGGCGTTGACAGGGCAGCGGTGGTGAGTTTACGCTTCGTTTGTCACGTGACATGCGCCGCCCAGGTCCGTAGATAACACGCCCTTTATACTTCGTTACCTAACGATTCCAACTTTTATGTGCATGCATCGTCCAAAATATCTCACTCTCAATTATAACAGCGGTCGCCTACGATCGTTTACGTTTTAGGCCATTACGTAGGCTTCCCTCGGCGCAGTTGTTCCTGTTAGGGGTTTTTATGCATGGGACCGAGCAATTAGTCGCTGCATAGCATGTACGAGTGGCGGGTACCGGCTAACGTGGACGCGTGCGGTTGCCTGTAATAGCGCGTTGGCGGCTCGTAATGTGTTTTTGGCGTGCCGCGCCCCCGGCCACCGTATCTACCCACCAATATTCACTAACCGTATACTACCTTTTAAAACTTCGCCCATACCCGAGATTGGACTTTGCGTGCGCCCATTTCTATATTACGACCACGAATAATTAGCTTAATCTGATACCATTTTTTACGAACACAGTAATTTATTTGTAGCATGAAAGGCGATGTTTATATGCCATTCAGACCCCTTTATATGTGTTAAGCTTTTCAATGTTTCATTATGTTAACGAACTACATTTTTATAAACCAAAAATGTTACTTATTAACTAAATTGTTTGAACGTGGAATGAAGTATTTACTAAACAACTGTTAGTAAAGGAATTAAAGTTCCTTCACGCCATAACCTAATACCTTCAATGTAATACTTTTTAAATACATTGCACTATTTGGCTCGCGTGAAACGGGATACTTACGCTATAAAACACAATCCTCGAATGATTTTTACACAAAACTGTCACCAAGAATTAAGTGCCTTTTTCTATTTCATAGGATCTTCTTTGTAAACCTGATGAAGTGTGAAGAAAAATTGTACACCTATTATCTCACAGAGTGTCACCGTCTATTTTTGTATGGGTGCCGTCGATGTCATTGGTGATTTCAAAATGTTAGGGTAACATAATACGTGGATGGCAGTTTAGCCGTGTCTTTCTTACGCCCTGTCGACGATCGGCACTTGTATTAAAAGGGATATTGTTACACTGACATGTTCATTTCTATTCCGCTTATGCTAAATGATCAACATTGTATTCGGACTACACACAGAGTACGTTTATCTTGAGTGACACGTTTTACTATCTAACATATTTTACTCAGATAACGCACGCAGTTGCACAAATTTTACATAAATGAAGAAGTACTCATAAAATTTATATAGTGTAGCGGACTAATACCCAGTGACTTACAGAGGTACGGAGAGATTAATTATTTTTCATCACATTTCTTAGTCCATACTAGTCCGTGTGTATAATAAACATCTTTATCCTATCATGTCCCTTTGTAATCGTAGTTGAAACTAGGAAATATAATACTTACCTTCGTAACTTTTACTATATTAGTTCATTCTTTTAAAAATAAACTACGAGTATTTCAAGAATACTAATATGACTATCTATCTGTCCCACTGCAGCCACGTGGCCTATTACTCACAGAGAGCCTAATCCCATCATTGTGACACATGTAGATATATGGGGGGAGATATATTTAATTTAATTGTTTGTTTTGCAAAAGTTAGTTCCATGAACGCCCTTGGCACTCTCCTCCTAATCTTTTTGCGGAGGTTAATTAATCCTCTAAAATTGTTTAGAGTGTTAATAGTTTCTAAAATATGTTGATAATAAGTTTTATGGTGTAATAGATAAGAGATCAACGAAACAAATAATGAACCTCAAAATTCGTAACCCAAAGCGATAGAAAAAGATCATGGATTTCCATTTAGCGTGATCCTCGCACACCTCTTTCCCTTCTTCTACATCCATACATCTAATAGCATACAGCATACAGGCTCGTCGGTTACGGGTACTCCTTACATCGCCCTTCTTTAGTATGTCACAAATCTGATCGATATAAGTTCTCTTAGGAAATAATCAACAATTCATTTTCAATGAAATACTTATCACGTCTACTCGTTATTTTACCGCCTCTTAGATATATTAAGATTCAAGTCCTGAATATCATGCTTAATAGCGTACAGGGATGTAGATTGGGTACGCGTGACTCTTCACATTGAGAGACAAGAGAATTCAAGGTCGCTCAGAGGTTAACAGATTCTAAAATATCGTATAGGACGTTTCAGTATGAGTTCGCCTCCCACAAAATAGAACGACGATTAGATCAGGTTTGCAGGAGTCTGCTGGATGAGGACGGCATCGTTATAGCGATCTTGAGGTGTACGTTCATTAACGTGTTTTGAAGATAATTGGATCGATTATAACATACTATGCTACCTGACGAAAAATATATCTTATCCAATTCTAATTAAAATTTAACGATTATAAATGTCACGTCTAAGAGTGCGATATCAGTGCGACATAAATTTTGTCATAAAATGTAGCTGATAAATATTAACATGGACCGACGCTCAATAACAGTGTTTTATTGTTTTAGACCAATAATTAATTGTTATCTTGCCCGATTTAACTTTAGTTAGGCATAGAGGGAAATTAGAAGCTTATTAATTTAACGACCCAACATTATAGCATATACATAATAATAGCATAAGTTTTCTTATAAGATTAAATTCTTTGTGAATTATCTATTAAGAGAAATCCTATTTAGGTTAGTGTTGTTATAAAAAAATCCCGCAATTGCGTAGCGGAAAAAAATAGTCTTTACTTAATGTTGTTTATGTAATTTGTATGTTACGGAAAATTTATTGAATTCTTTGCTTCTTTTCACTTTCAATTTTATAAAGAAATTCGGAATAAGTTTAAAATACCCGAAAAAATATTGGCCGCAGAATTTTCTGCATATTCTAACAGTAAAAGGCTTTCTGGTTTCTACTTGTTTCTTCGCTGCCAAAATCTTCATCTGCTATTAAACCGTAATACAAAGTGAACGGTCCGTTTCCAGTTCAGTTTTGTAAAGCGATCCTCCACAACGACAAGAGGTGCATTGTCAGGGGGTAGGTAGAACACAAAATGATGCGAATGGAATTGAGCTTCTGAACATAATATATGAAGGGGAATTCTCAATGAAAGATTAAAATTAGTACTCCATAAGAAAAATCATTGAGGACCGACATTTGAAATGAATACTCAAATTTTGAAATAGCAGTAGTTTCTTTAAATGTTAATAACAAAACATTACTCATTAATCTTTCTATTAAAATAGATTTATTCTAATTAAAATTAAACTACAATGCTGTAACTAAAGCAGAGTAAAACTACTAGTGACATCTATTGAACACATCCTACACACGGTGACGGTGACTTTTACACCTATCAAAATCGCTCAACACGGTTAGAGAAGCTCTCACTTTAAAAACAATTCAATTAGGTCATAGAAATATCCGCAATTTGTTTGTATTGTAAAATTAGTGTTCATAAATATATATTCTTTATAGATGTTACATGTTAAGTTACCTTTAATCGGCGATCGGTAACTGTTGCGCAATATTTTTTAAAGTCCCAAAACAGCGCGTGATTTTTTTGCAGTATCATCGAAAACAAAACCGTGCGATATTAAAAATAAAAGGAACGGCACGTTGGGGTTTTGATTTATTTTTCAGGCCGGCGCGGCGCACGGATCGCCCCGCTCGTTCCGGGATATTAACAACAAACGCCTGGCCGTTGCGGCTCATTCTTTTGCCTTTATTTCATTATTATGACTCTCGATTCATGCCCGCTAAGTCCGAATGCTTTTATAACACGTACCTAAGCGTTTACCGGACACCGTGCGTTGTCCTCCGCCCACCGATCAAACAACATTTTAAATATTTAAAATGTTTTAATAACCTTTAAATTCGATCAGAAGAGACATACATATGATACTTGTTTTATTGACTTTTCGCTCAACAATTTATTAGGATTCAGATGTCTATGTCTGATCTATATCTTAGACTTAGTCTATTGCGATAATTCCAAAACTGTTTAGATTCGAAAACATTTATAGTTTTTGAGGAAAAATCTAAGTTAACCTAGACTTACTAACCCAGGACACGTAAAGCTCGCCCACCTGCTTCTAACGAAACGAAAACTTGGGCCTAACATGAATGCGGCCTGCAAAGGCCCGACGCTGGGCATGAAAGGCGGAGCGGACAACCGTCAGGTTTTTAGTGGATAGTCTGGTCCTTCTCAGGAGTCCCACATACCCATCGGGTTGTGTCGATGGGAAGTATAAATGCATTTTCCTGACGCAAAAAAGGACACGTAAAGCTCGATTAGAAATACAATACGTACGTGCTCGATGCAGATTTACTTATTGAAATTCGAAATTTATTTTGGTCACAATTCTGTGAATCTATGTGAGATGCATTGTGCACAAGTGGACAGTCTAAATGTACATATAATTTATTTTATCGCTTACTAGATTGTCCCTTGCAGGAAAGCTGTAATTACTTCAGTCTATGAGGAGTCATCAAGTACGCCGGTTGAAATACGTCGTACTAAAATGAATTAATTATCTAATTGAAAATAGGAGTATTTTGCTATGCCTTCAAAGGTGTTCGTAATTTATCATTATACATAACTTCTAATGTAAAGCGAGACGATACATACAACTTCTATAACTTGTCTTTATTTAATACTTATTAGGTGATATACTTCTAATAACAATTTGTAATGTTTTAAAAAGGGTAAGAAATTAAATTTCAAAACCGTGTGTCATTTCATTTCCTAAAAACGTACAACGTTTAACTTGGTCAGTGTAGAGTTCATTCTCATGTACACTATCATAAGTATTTATGTGTTTTCGAAATAAAATGTTAAGCTGCAAGATTCACTTAACTTTATATTTAAAGGTAACCAAAGTAAGTAACTTGTACGCGGCTATTACATTACGCATCATATATCAAGAATAAAAGACAGTAAAAGCAAAAAATAAAACCTGTGGTGCAATTCTTTTAAACCACTACAAGGGCCTGTCGAAATGATTATTCGAAACATCCCGACCCAATTAAGCGGAACAGCATAGTTAACTTTAATAAAAACTGTTCGGTACGAGCAATATTTTTGTGTTTATCTCAATTTTATGAGTTTAAGTAGGAAGCATGAGGTGGCGGGTGAGATAGGGATTTAATTGAAGGCGTGGAGGCGTCAGCAGAGGGTGGGAAGCCACAGCCCCCGGGGGTTCGGGCCGGGGGTTGCAAAATAATAAAAAAATGAAGCCGCGCAGCTATCCCCGCGAGCGCGGATGCCGTGAAAGTGGCACGCCGTGGATAAATGAAGCTTTTTTGTTTGCGGAATACGCCTAAGCCCGACGTCGCTCCACTTTCGTATTGTCACTTGAATTCTATGGATGTTAGTTCATTCATAGCGCTCACTCGCTTGAGAACGTCATTAAATTTATGTCGCATTTAAACGTTTCATACTCAAGTCGCCGTATTGACGGAACGCACCACGGACATTTTTAATTAATACAGGATGTTATTGGTTTCGCAAAAAATGTTATTCGAAGTGATTAGGCGCATTCACTGACGAACGATTTCGGAATAAAATTAATTTCATTTCATATTTATTTACGAGAATCTCGTTCAATTGAGGGCGCGAAGATTTAAGTCAACAACGGACTTAACAATAGAGATCGAGTTCATTCTATGTAAGCGTCTTTGTAAAAAGTGACCTTGTTGTCTGGTTTCCAAGATATAATATTGGATAACTGGGTAGGATAAGGGGATCGAGCCGTCACTTCTGCGATTTAAGTGACAGTTTTATTAATTTCCTATAGTACTCATCCCTATTTTCCACCCTCGCAGTTACTAACAGTTTTGCGCTGGCGGCATATGTTGGCGGCAGTGTTCGCGGCGCAGCTTGTAGCTGAGAACTTTTTAAAATTTGAAACGACAAAAGAGTTGTGCACATTTTATTAACTTCACTCAATAATATCTCTTTATCATTTTATTTCATTGAAAAGACAAAGGACTGCTTCATTCAATTAAACATGTTGAAATATTATATTATATACGTATTTTTATGTGCTTTACAGTGTGGGTAAAGTACATAAAATATGAATACACACACTTTTATAATTAAACGTTAAAATTAATGCATAATTCATATTTGAAAATAAGAATAATGTACAAAGGTTATTCTCGAACTAGGGAACTTTTAAGCGTTGGTATATCAGCCGAATTGAAGAGCGAAGTAATAATTACAATAATACAAACGCCCTATCTGGCTTAATAGAATTGCGATACGGGGGCTGCATCGTAATAAAGATAGGACAATTGGAATAACGGTGCGTGGTCCACCGACAAATGCGTATAGCTGTGTCTGAGATAAGCTACAGCTTAACGCTGGCGCAGCAACGGATGGTTTATCTCGATTTCAATTATTATGCTACCGCTTTCATTGGCCCAGCGATCGCACAAGCAGGGGGAAGAATGCCGGGGAATGGGGCGGCCACGATTCACTTTATCTGAAATCTCGCCCAAATCACACTTTACTTTACGCTTTGTTGTGTCCACCTTTCAATGCTGAAGGATAACAACTGTACATGTCCATTACTTGCGTTATTGAACAGACGATTTCACATTTCGTAAATGTACCCGTGGTCATGAATTTACAATTCGAAGTTATGCACATTTAAATCAAACAATAAAACGAACCCGTGCACATTTCAATACGATTTATAATGTTTTCAGTATCAATGAGCTCTTAACAAAGTAGGTGAAACGAATTTGATTGTTTCTAAACATTTATTTCTTTGCCAGGTACGGAATGGATCTAAATGGCGCGAGAAGAAAAAACGCAACACGCGAAACAACAAGTACATTGAAGGCCTGGTTGAATGAACACAAGAAAAACCCCTATCCGACCAAGGGCGAGAAGATAATGCTGGCGATCATAACAAAGATGACGCTAACACAAGTGTCGACGTGGTTCGCGAACGCGCGCCGCCGTCTCAAGAAAGAAAATAAAATGACCTGGGAGCCTAGAAACAGGGTCGATGATGATGACAATAACAATGATGACGATGACCACAAGAGTAATGACGGAAAAGATGCACTCGGTGCGTAATAAATTAAAGTAATAAATCTTATAAATTCGTTAATTTAATACTCTGCTTGACATTTTTATTTCCTTTTTAGATGGTAAAGACTCAGGCACGGGATCGAGCGAAGATGGTGAAAGGCCGCAACAGAGGTTGGACTTATTAGGACAGCGAACGGAATCTGAATGGTCAGAGTCGCGTGCCGACAGTGGGCCAGAGTCACCGGAGCCCTACGAGAGACCAATACACCCTGCTTATCAACATCTACCTTCCCGCGCTCCACCCGGTAGCACTTCAGCTTCAGCGAAGCCAAGAATTTGGTCTCTAGCTGACATGGCGAGTAAGGAAGGGGATACACCGGCACCGCCCCCGTCAGCATCGGTGTTCTATCAATCCGCAGCTGCGGCAGCCGCCGCTCGTCTCGCCCATCCTTACAGTAGGCCTGAATTGTACCGAAGCCTTTATCCTCCTGCACATCCTACGGATGTGGCCCTACTGGAGTACTCACGATCGCTGGCGATGGCGGCTCCGGCTCCGG
>JWHW01052848.1:651964-673436 GCA_000931545.1 Papilio glaucus | reverse complement strand
CGCCTCCCTCCCGCGCTTGACCACTAGCCCCTCGCCCGCCGCTGGCGCACCGACAATAACTGCGAGGGCCTTCTCCTCTGTAAATAATGATTATATAAATATGTATACAAACGTATATATACGTGATAATAACTAATTTATGCACCGGTAGAGAAGCTTAGATTTGTGATAGTGGACACAACCGTGAGGTTGACAACTCGCAACCGACGTTGGCGCCGCACCGCGACGCGCCGACCGACCGACAATATTAGGTGCTAATACAAGTTGGACCTTGCGACATGTTGCTCTAGTTATTATTGGAGATGGTTAAATGAAAGTGAAAATAGGTATTAATATGTGTTATGTTTCTTATAGGCGAACGGTCACGTTCTAGACTATTATTTTGGTAATTATTATGTAGAATGTAAATTATTTTCGAAAAGTTCTCCTTTATATTTAGTGCCTAATTACGTCCAATTATTTTTCTATTGTTCTATGAAAATATATAACCTTCGAATTTTAATATTTATTGATACGAGGTCAGTAATAATAACAATTAGTTATGTTTAAATATAATACATACCGCTACTACTCACCAGATTCTATCTTAAAGTTGAGCGATATCTGTTTGATTCATTTCTAGTCATAAGACTATGATTGTCTATGTTAAACATTACCTATAATGGAAAGCGTCATGTTAAATAACTTAGCAATATAATTTGTATGTACTTACACGTTTCGCTAGGAATTTGTCAAGACAGTCAGACGGCCATCAGTCTCTACATGTTTCAATAAATGGATTTACCGAAAATAAATAGCATTCAATTATAAGTTTAGCGCGTTAAGTAAACCTTATATGTATTTCTAATCACACATTTGATACACATATTCATTGAAATATAGTTATAGAGTAGCGTGTTATATGTATGTGACCAGTGGACTTTCTAAAAGACCTTCATACTCAGCTAAATTTGATTTATTAAATAGGTATTTAAGGTATTTTATTTGAGAGATCTAAATTATTTTTTAATTTTTAAAAATTAATCTAAGCAAACCAAAAAACTATCAATTATGCGTTCCTTAATTAGTATTCTTTTAAAATATGGCAATTTACCATAACATTTTCATAAATATACTATTGCACTTAGTAAAATGCTTGAACTTTAATTCATAATCAAAATTTTATTTTTCTACAACTTAAATAGAGAACAACGAAATGAAGAAATAAAAAAAAATCAACGTAAAGAACACAATCCGCGTCGTAAATTAGAATGTGATAATTTGTAACAAAATTACCTGAAAATAAAATCTCTTTAAATTATAATATTTATTAAAAGGCAAATTCAAATTAATACATAATTCAACTTTTCCATGTGAAACTATTTTACCTAATTTATTTTCAATTGGCGCTGCATTTTTCGGATTCATTGATATGTTTTTTTTTTAATTATTATTATTATTACATTTGTTTTTTTTTATAGACTCTACACATAGACTTGCATGAGATACATATTATGTCTACAGGTAACATGGATACCGTTAAGAAATCAACATTAAGATTAATAACACCAAAAGATGTGAAAATATTAAACAATATTTAGTCGGGGCATCTCCTATACCACACGGCGGCAAACTATATTATACATATATACGAAATTTTAAATTCTTAAAATCCAAATGAAGTGCCAGTAATATTTCGTACTTACAACATTTAACGTACTTTCTCTAAGCGTATAGCTTTGGGACGCCCTGTACAATTAGAAGTGACGTCAACTAATTAGCAGCTGTAATAATGCACATTTAACGCAAAAACAAAACAATAACGTTCATATAATAAGCCAGGTAATGAAGCAAAATTCTTCAGTGTAGGTATTAGTATTTCTACTTTCTCGTGGACCGTAACAAATACTCAAGACTTTTTTAAAATATTGTCCATCATTTAATCACCATCATTACAGCCACACATTGACGATGTCTATTTTTTATATTAATAAATGCAAATTGATTTAACTCAAAGCAAAATAAATTTATTTTTTTGTAAATTAATAATTATGGGAGGAAAAATTAGGCATTATTCCAATAGCAATTGTGTTTATGAATTAAGGAAATAGTTTATTCTTTTACTTTATTTTCAGTTGTTCTTATAATCTAAAATCTAAGTACGATTGATACATTTTATTTGCAATTAAAAATACATTTGTATGTTAAAAAACAAACTAACTTATGACAAACACTTAAATCTTACATGCATGTAATTTTTTTAAGTAATTTTAAATATTTAAAATCTTTTTGCATACTGTAACGACAGTAATGGGGTAATGTAACCTGTGCTAATATTTACTGCTAAAGTTCCATTTGCGCTCTAGCTGATCTCACGTCATAATATAGACAAAATTAGTTTATAATATTATTCGTTAGATATAAAATTATAACAAATTAAATATAAGAAATTAAACAAGTCTGTCTGTATCATAACAAAATTTTGGCTTAATTCTGCGAATATAGAGCAGGCCGTCTGCCCATTAATAATATTCCGTTCGAGGAGAACTTAATTAGTTCCAATACATTTCGGCAAAGATATTCAATGGCCTTGTATAATTGTAATAAATAATTAAATGTATAGTTATTGGACTCCATATGTTTTGAAATCAATGTAAAATATGTTTCCCAGATTGTAGAGACTGAAAGTCCAAAATTGAGTCTATAGTTTTGTACATACATACTGCAATGTTGTAAGTAAAATACATTTAATTATAACGAATATTTAAGAGAAGTAAATGCAATAACTTTTCTGTATTAGAAAAATGATTCGATGTAAATAAATAATCATGGAACGGATCGAAGACGTTGATCTCCGTGTTAGCAATGTAAACAATTCATAAACTCGAAACACATGCGACATTGAAACGGATTTTCAGCGAATTCTTTATTTAATCAAATTAAAATATTTTAAACAAAGTAGCACTGTGTGTTAGGTATAATCATTACTGATAGAATATACGTTCATTTCTAAATGTTACAGTCGCTCATAGACGTCCTTGTTTATGTCATCATTATACTTTGCTGATGGATCCAATCCTTAGGTTTACATTTGACGTTAACTTAATCAGTAAAGCCTTGTTTTTATAATTGTATTTGTTGGCTTCAAACGTCTTTTAACTGTTCTCCTGGAAGGTGTGTGAATAGATGCAATAAAATTTAATACAGAAATAATATTAATCACTTTTATTTACTTCCCGAACTCTAACTCCTATTATTTAAACTTAGTTTACAATTAAGTGTTGTAGTATTTGCCCCCAAGCTTTTGCAAATTCAATAGAGAATACTTTTCAAACCAAATCCTATTGGTGATGGTGAGTCAGTGATTTTGAACTGTGATGCTTTACAAAAGTAAACTCTGAAACAAGAAGACGTTTTACTAAATTACATATACACTGGAATTTGAAGGGAAGAACGCTTTATATGATTATGTAGTCCATTCATCCATTCATCTGCCTTAAGTTGCTATATGGTACACGGAGGTGCCGAGAGAACGACTCACCTAATATTAAGTGATCGACGCTAACCATCAACTTTCGCAACAATGAAACACAGTCTTGTCTAGGACTAAAAGAAAATAAGATGAAGTTGGATAGCGCTGCAAATGGTCGTAGCGGCAACTCACTTATTATACTTTACAGCTGCCAACCTTTGTCAAGGACAAAAGGACTTACTGAAAAATGTGGTGAAATGGGCTATAAAGCGCAAAGCTTTAATACCACTACTTCACACCAGTATTCTGTAAGGTCGTATGTATATATCATCGAAATTATATATTATATGTAAAATATATAATTCCAATTATATGTAAAATACATACCACGACATAAAAAGTAAAATGGAACGGAGTAACGAATATTGACGCCTATAAATAGAAGATCGAATAATCTTATTGGTCTTTAAATAATAAAAGGTAGATAAGGATATTAGCGCCACATACCAAAATGCAATACACAATCCATCTTGCAGTAGACCACACATTAAGAGAGAAGGCCACGAACTGAGGTCCTCGGGAATGAGGATATAACGAGAGACGGAGAGGGGGTAAGGAAAAAGAAATGAAGGTGATGGAATGTCCACTGATTCTCCGAGTAACTTACTAATCATACAAAACGCAGAAGTATGCTGATGTAAAATGATGAAACGTATATTAATCTATAAATCACTATGTATTAAGTTATATATGTACGTATAATTTACACACATAAATATTAAATATAATCATACGTATATTCTGATTAAAAGTACTTCTTAAACGGAAACTATAATAATTACCATTGTAGTTAACTTCAGACGGCTCGTTTTAAATTATATTTCCAAAACAGCCTCTAACAATAGAATTTATTAGGTGCTACAATAATTCAATATTGTTAAAATATATCGTTTACAAAAACCCACCAATAGCAGTAGCGGTAACAGACAGCAAATTAAAATAAAGACATAAAATTATCGACATATCTCATTCTCATACTTTTTTATGATCTAGATTCATTAATAAAAATCGGTATCTATTTTATATATACATATATAAAAGAAGAATCTAACTGACTGATATATTACGGTACAGATTTCTGGTATGGTTAGTCTACACAGACGAGCATGAAAGTAACGTAAAAAAGTTTTTTTTTTTAAATTAATCCCCTTAAAAGTCTACAAAATGTTTGTATAGAGAAATATTTAAAATCCAATTGCACGGCGGATGAAACCGCGGGGCACAGCTTGCTATTTATAAAAAAGATTCAAGTATGGCGTTAAATATATTGATTGCTCCTAATAAATTAATATGTTAATCTCATAATAACAAAGTATTGCTTACTTGCAGTTAATAAATATTACGAAAGGAATCAACTTATATTATTTTTGTGAAAAAAGCAAAAAAAATTAAACAGTTGACCTGATGTTATTTGATAACAGAAGGACAGGTCAAAAATATCCGTTTAATTCGGAAGAGTTGCAATTAAGGAAAATAGAAGATAAAAGAAGAGTCTCGACGGGGGAAGTGAACGAGCGGTCAGCGGAACCTGACTCGTCACACAAAATTTGATACATGCTTCTTATTCACATCAGGGTGTGGCACAAGCTAGCCCAATGCTGCTGCTAAATTATTCATAATTTTTCCACGAAATAAAATTATAATTCGACATTCCATATACTGTTTTTCATTTCGTTTAGTTTTTATTTTAATTTCCTATCAATAGTGCCAAGGAGTATTAAGTATAGAAATTCTCTAATTAATAAATTAGATAAATTCTTTTAGCGCATTTGTGTAATTTATTAATTAGAGAATTTCTACCTAATATATATATACTACCATACTATACTAATAACTACCTTTACTTTAGTGGATGAGGTTTTACTTGATTTGTCTTCTTTTTTACTAAAATAATTGCAAATGAACAAAAATTCTATGAACTCTTAAATCGTTGCAACCGCATTCGACAAGTTTGGGTCGAGTTACCAGTGGCAAAGCTTCCGCCTATTACACCTTTTTAGTTTAGATTAATATCTTATTATGTACGTCGTATTTTCTAGTTCTAGTTCTAAAAATTCTAGTTTACCATCCAAAAATATCCTGTACTAATTATAATATAATACTTTTATGAAACTGGTTAGATTCCAGTTTTAAATTATATTCTTTATAGCAGCCATGTCATAACCGTTTGCCATTAAAGTACAAATAACATTTTGTAATATATAAAGAACATATATGTGGGCACAACATACTGGTCCGAAGAGTACATGAATTCGCTGACTTGAATACGTACTACGCTAGTCACGTCGTAAGGGTATACCCATCGAGCAGTTAATACAAAATTAATACAGCTAACTAGGTAACTCAATTAATTCTAAAGCAGAACGAAGTTTGCTGGGAGAGAGTATTATATGACGGATATTTATGGAATGAAAAGTACTTCTAAAATACATTAAATTAAGGAATAAATAACTGTAATTACATGTGTTTCATATTTTTTATAACCTAAATTCCAAATCCATATAAAATAGTGACATTACACGGAGCGTGCCCTTTGGCCGGACCACCCAATGGCTTCTCGCTCTATCTTGATGTTCATAAATATTAGCACATGTGTGTATATTTAGATGGCGCAATTACAGTAATGCTCTCAAGAAAATGATATATTAACATCGAACGTATTCTTTACAGAATGTCATGATTGAAACAATTCGCATTGCTTGACGCATTGACGCCGACGTTTATTAATTGTTATTTAACCTTTAACATCGTCTCACGAACTCTCTGAATGGAAAACACTGGACAATCCAATTGAAATACAAACTAAAAATATTCACAGAGTGTAATTTTACAAAGCAGAAATACAATTGAAAAAAATTTTGCTTAAAAATTCCAAAAGGACACGCTTTCACAAACAAGAAGAAACTTGCAAATGCTTACAGCGCAAGTGGGCTTTAATTACGACAGTATTCAACGTATTCAACTTCTCCAACTTGTATACGTTCTAATAAATCAGTCAATGGCGAGTCTAGCCGGGCGTAAATCCAGCTCATCACAAACAGCTAATTAGACATCAAAGCGACCCCAGCCGCAAACTCCATATAATGGAAATGCACAAAATTTTCATCGCCGTAATTGGGCCAAAGTCTAACAAATACACATAAATCATCGACACTGGACGCTTTGATGTGACCGTGTCCGGTGTGAGGTCAGCACACCGCCTCGTGATATGTCGTACATTTATTATTTGCTCACGTATACTAGATGAAAGGCGTCTACAATATAAATAAACAAATCGTGTGAAACGCAGCCTGTGACAGCGTTGAAAGGACGCGCGATGGAATTATATTGGAATTCATGAGAACTACTCAATTACTTTCATCCGTTCTGTTATAACATCGTTACGTCGGGCAATGAGTGATTTGTCCGTATCATCGGCCGTGGTGACATTAAATACGATATTGATTCTTCAAGGCACCTTGTGCTCACGGCTGAATAAACATAATAGGAAAGTTGTTAAATAAAATTAGATCGTTCTTGGCAAGACAATTTCAAAAGTAAATCAATTATTATATTAATATTATATTAAAACTTCATAATTATGACGTACCAATTTAAAAACAAGTACGTATGAAGTTACCCTGGTATATACTTATATACGAAAAGGAAAAAAAGGAAAAGTACAATTCACACACAACAGATAACATATAATATGACACTCACTCACTCACACACCCCTCTCGCTTCTTTTGTATCCATGTATCTAGCATATATATTCTCCTTGGTTACGGGTACACTATCACACAAGGGCCACATGCTTGCACCATTGCCTTCATTTCGTGCTTGTTCTACAAACACAGCTTTTGCTCGTACATTAAGGTGGGTAATACAACTTTATAACTATAAAACAATTGATCAATGCTACAAGAGATGGCGTTGTTCAATTGTTTTATAGTTTTAAATCTTAATATATATAAATCTCGTGTCACAATGTTTGTCCTCAATGGACTTCTAAACCACTTAACCGATTATAATAAAATTTGGTCACAATGTGGAACATCGTCCAACTTAAAAGATAGGATAGTTTTAAGTCGATTTTCTTTTTGTTTAGTGCTACCCGTGCAAAGCCGGGGCGGTCCGCTAGTTGTTTTATAGTTTGTGCATACTACGGTAAATATTTCAGTGGCCAAGCAATATTATGAAAACATGGATCACTTTCGTAAAACGCCAAAACCGTTGCATAAATGAAGCAGTTTTAACTGTCACAGGTTCAGTGACACCAAGGGAACACGTGGACCGTCATGTTTTTAACAATTTCTTCTTCTAATTTTTATTCGTGATTATCGTTATAAGTCATAAGATGTCCATTTTCCGGACGATAGCCTGTCCCAAGGATTGCCATGTAGAAGGTCACTTGCTGCGCTCATCGAGTGAACTATACGCTCCACGTGTTTTACGTGGTTACCATTCTATAACATCTTGTTCTTATCCGGTCATCAACTCTACGAACAATTTGTAATGACTTAAGCTTAGAAATTCTGTATATACATATACATTTTGTTTATTAATAATATTTGCATACACTGTAACATTTCAATACAGAAATGTTTAATATTTTGATAAACCCCTTATCACGAATAGAAAAACATAATAATTAAAAATGTAACGAAGTCCAATGGTATTCGTTTGTATAAAGAAAAGAAAATACAAAACAAAATCTTTTTCGATCGTGTGTATGTTCAACTCTTTCTTAACACAATCGAATTAGCCTTGGAAGCCTTTACATACTTTAGTTACATCTTGTAACCATAATGTTTGCTTTGTCGTTTAAGAATTTCAGAAATTTACTAAAGGATTGCAAAATACGATCAAAAGGTCGAGATTGTGCGCCATTGTACCCGCAGATCTTTATTACCTACGTACCGGTATATAACAGCGACCATTACGATTTTAAAATGCCTTAAGATGTACAAGCATAATAATTAAAGAAAAGGAGTGTTGAAGTGAACATGTCGACATCTAATATTTGTATATAGATCCGTCATAAACTGATGACATTGTTATAAAAATGCCCATCGACCGCAGTAGACCGAGGGCAATCAACATTTTTAGACGATGACTCAGACTGAGGTACTCAAACACACATTTCAATTACAAACCCTCGGCCGGCAATTACGCGTCATTGTCACCTCGAGACGCTCACATTGTTGCATCTTCCCAATCTATAACACCGTTCACACCTCATAATAAAGCTATCGAAACGATTCATGTATTAAAAGCAAATTCTAACGTCGCATCGCACTAAGTGACTTGAGGATTTCATTCAACACTCGTGAGAGCGATATAGGCTGACCGACACCGAAAAGGAAAAAAGTCCAAGTTATTTTTACAAAGCCTTTCTGAGGGCAGCGTGTTGTGTAAATAGTCCAACATGTTTCTATAACAAAGAAATCTTAATAGCCGATGACGAGCAAAAGTCAATATTACAATCAAATAGTTGATTGCTTATAATTTCGTATGCACACGGACATCGGCATGTTGCCGGTTGGCACGTAAACTCTAGCTTTGTCATTCAACATCACGTCTCATCTCACGAAGGCTCTCGAAAATTTGTAAGTTATGTTTCTGTTTATAGGATTAGCATAAAACATTGTTATCTATTGCATACCCGGTTACTAAAGCGTTGTACGAGAGTCTGCGATACAGTCTCATCGTGCTACAGATCGAGCAGCGAATTTACAGCTTTCGCTACATTGCTTTACAGATGATTTTTCACTCTGCTGATGTCGAGAATCCTTGAGGCTGGAATTCCGATTTCGTAGCGGCGACTGCTATGCCATCTAAAATATTGGACATCTCCATCTTGGTTGCTGTTTTGCTCTTGCTTTGGAGACAAACAATGAGTCGGGGCCGTCAGGGAATGTATGCATATTTTAAAATACGTTATACCGTTCTCCCACGTGGCTGATATTTTGACCAAAATGTTAGAAGTAATAGCTGAAAGTAGAAGAAGTCATTTTGCTGAAAAAATTAAAATATTTACTTAAAAATTTTAAATGAACTAAGTATAAGTAAGACTACCTTAGAAATTGATTAAAGCTGGGTACTCGGGAGGAATGATCACAAAATAATTAAAAGAAGAAGAGATTTTTAATTGGATTCCATTAAATTATTATAAGTATACATTTTGTTTAGATAAGATCGAATCTTTAGAACGAAATTTGATGACAATAGATAAATAAATTAGGGACAAAATTCATATAAGCATTTGATATAAATTCGCGTTCTGTTAGCGTTCGAATCGCGATCAGTTATGGTTGGCAAAAACCATGTCGGGAACAGCGGAATCGCTAGTTTTATTTAATTTGTTTTATCTATCTCTACACAAAGTAAATTTGTATAATAACTTCATACCATTTATTAAGACATTCATTTGTATATATGTATCTAAACCTAATTTATAATTTACAGACAATCTCTAGTGATATTCGCTATTTCTATAAATCAACCTTAATTGCACTGATAAATAAAACACGTGCACAGTTTCACAAACACAAATATTTAGTAGCTAAATTTAGGGTTCAGCTAAAACTTACACAGATGATTAACAGAAAACAATATTTAAATAAATTACAGCCCTACGCCTGAGCTTAGCTCCCACCCAATTCTACGGGGCATCTAAATGATGGCTTGTATTATTTTTTGTGAGCATACCATGTCATCGGAACGATTGTGGTCGATTCCCTATGATTTATCGATGTCCATATTACAAATACGACACAGCATTATGCGATTCTTTATTTCTTCTTTAAGTCATATTAGTATTCCGTCAACAATCCTGACCAGAGTTTGTTTTGTCATACCGACTAAATGTTATTTTGTTGGAATTTCAAATAAACAATTGTTGGCCATTTTTTATCAAATTTATTTGTAATATAATTAATGCGGGACTTCAATCAGCGCTGATGATGTTCCCAATAGCATATTCAGGCGCTCATGAATTAAAACGAAGGTATTATGTTTTCTTCGCGATCTTGTTTCAGATACATCTTAATTTGTACATAATAATTAAAACAATTAGAAGACGATCGCTTAATTCGTATGTGTGTTGTTCATTTTATTTTAAATAGTTTTTTTTTTCTTATCCATTGAAAATTGAAAGAAAAAGTAATTTCTAAATGTATACGCTACTTTCTTTAACAGTTGCTAAGAAGTCATTTTGTATGTTCATTCAAAAGAATTGAGCTTAGTTGTATATGGAATTGTTTTTATACGGCAGTATTTTTCCTTAATAAAGTGCAGAACTCCTTGGCGTGTTTAGTCAGCACATTATGAGTCGCTCGATGGGTCGTGCGAGAATCCTCATAAGTGTCTGTGACAAATCTTTTTCAGCACGCATGGAAATTAATTGAGCCTTCGTGTGGTCAAGCGGCAATTGTCCTCAGTCGAACCGTGCACTGTTTAATGTTAGAACACATACAAACTAAAATTCGTCGAGTTCTCTTTCTCATTAAAACATAGGGTCAATCTGCAACCTGTCTGAATTATAATATCATAGTTAGTCGTGCACTATTGGGCGTATGCCTTCCTCAAGGATCGCCACAAAGACCTTTGCGCAATCATCCTCTTAGACTCCCTCATCTTGTGAAAAGCATACGAGTGTTTCCGAGTATGAATATTTTTATAGCATTTAAAAGGCAGAATTTATTTACTGATTATTGTAGTGTATAGAATAAGTATTATGTTTGTAGATAGATTAACAGTATGTAAATGATAATACTATGAGTTCTAGATTAAATCAGTCTGTACGCTAACATCGCCTTTCATTCACGTGTTCCCCGCCGTTATTATATTGGCGACGAGGATACGAAATCACGCGTGCATAGCACATTGGATTAGCAATTTAATCGGCAAATTAGAACCATGGGCTTTATCAATGATGAAACCAAGGCACATCTAATGTAATAACGGCAGGGCGACGTTAGCGGACAGATTGATTTATTCTAAAACTCATAATATTATATTATCATGAACTTCAACGTTTACTTACTGTTAATCTACCTACAAACATAATATTTACTCTATACACTATAATGACAACGGGAATTGAACTCATGGATCTTAAGTATACCGGACCGTTCACTCACAGACGCCGCGGTTGTTATAAAAATTAAAATGAGAAAAACTCGCTAATGAAACCTTAAGTATTTGTAACCTGTTAATTAGATACGAATTTAACACTGTATGGCTGCATTGTTAAAATATTTCAGCAACTCTTAAAGTTGGTAATCTGGCTAGCGAAGGAGTTAATAGTAAAGTTAACAACACATCTAGATATTTTCCCACAATAATTACATCTAATACAATAAACTGTAATAATTAAATAGTATGTACAAATATTATTGGACTTGATACTTTTTGATTAACTTGACTACAGTATGTGAGGTTCCATTAAAATAACTTTTGTCTTATTAATTCCATTAGTAAAGAGCTTAATGCTTCACTTTA
The DNA here is from genome assembly GCA_000931545.1 of Papilio glaucus. Classification (NCBI taxonomy): domain Eukaryota; kingdom Metazoa; phylum Arthropoda; class Insecta; order Lepidoptera; family Papilionidae; genus Papilio; species Papilio glaucus. The sequence goes on along the minus strand of JWHW01052848.1, from coordinate 661,438 downwards.
TAGCCTACTTGAATCCATTAAGTGGTCGAGCACAGTATTAAAGAATCTAACTTCTGTCCGGGCAAAGAATTTCGAATATAATTGTATGTTAATGTATGTGTATCGCGTTAAGCAAACACAACAATAATATAATCTAATAATTATGCTAAATCGTTAAACTGGTCTGACTAGAATCAGAGCGTGAAGTCTAATTCCCGTGGAGTCGGAGCCCCGTGTTGCGGTGCTATTCCATTCAGCGAACGAATACTCATTTTGTGTCAATTTTTATCCTATAACATTTACGTATATTAATTTTAATAATAAAATACCTATACACTCTACGTCTTTAATACTACTGATGTGGATGGAAATAAAAATCGCGGAATTGATGTTAATTGCTACTAAAATATTTGACCTGTCGTGGGAACCGAACCAAAGACCCCGTTAAATCTTAATATCAAGAAATAATTTTCACCTACTTGCTCTTAAAATAGCAAAGAGTGCAAGCAGTGAGCCTGTAGTGACGTTGGGAACAAAGGGAGCGAGGTAAGCTATTCCTTACTTTTACTAGTTAGAAAATTTCGTTTTATAATAAAAATGTGAAAATCTTTAAGAAGAGCATATTTTCAAAAATTCCGTAGAGAACTGTCTTTTATTTTATTAATAAAATATTAATTAAGTTGGTTAATGAATGTTTAGTCACGTGCAAGTCAATTTGTCCCCGCCGGATATTTTGCAATGCAAAAATATATATCGATACGCAGAACTGGCAACAAAAAGAACGTAAAATCTTCCAGAGCGGCCGTGAACGAATTTATCAGAACAACACAGACTATGTAAGTATCTGAGCAGTATATTGCTTTGGCATTTAATCACAGACTGTGGTCAAAGCCTATAAGTCTCAAGACTACACCCGGAGGAAAGAAGTAGCGAGTGAATGTACCTTACTATTTAATGTGTGTTACACCCATGGAACTCATCCTTATAACAATGGATTATGGATAGTAGTAATGCACACGTATTCCCGAGGGGTAGGCAGAGTATGGATTTTCAATTGGCACGATCCTGGCACACTACTCTCACTTCTTCTACATTCACATACGTCTCACTTTAATATGTCGCCAATTTGTTCGGTACAAATACGTCTAAGACGTCCTGTGCCAACACTGACACATATTTAAAATTAAATTACTTACTTACAAACTTACATTACTTTAAAACTATTTAAGAGAACATTAAAATACCAAAATTATAAGCAAAGATGATTATGTAAAGACCGCAAAACATCATACCTATCGCAGTTAGCATTAAGCGCCCCTGTGCACGGTTTCAATAAAACATATGAACAAACATATTTTCGGCCAATGAAAACGCACCGTTATACGAAAGTAACCCTAAATCCCCGCATCCTCGGACCAGAGAACTCTTAATTTACATATTAACGAGAAACTTTGCATCGGCGATACCGAAAAATTGCGGAGCTTCGGTGTGAGTAGACAGGTGGCAGGGGCTAATCTCCCGCCGCTTTCTATATTCATTGAGTTCGTTTGTTGTTTTGCTATGAATCTAATTTAATTGTAATAATGAAGATACTGCTTAGATAAAAACGTATATTAACATGACCGCTCTGTCGTAAAAAAATGTAATTTTATTTAAACGTAATCCAGTTGAAAATACAATTAAAATTTTGAAGTGTAGGCAATTATTTATTCATATTTCAACATTTTAATTTACCATTTTTATTATTGTTCTGTAAATATTTTCGTTGGTATTTAATTTCATTACAATATATCGTTGCCACCTTTAAATAAAGAAACATACCAATATATCAATAAATACATTTTTACACAAATTTTGGTGATCTATTTTCACTTTTTGAAGTCTAATCAATATGTAGTAATCTGCTGTTATGAGGTTATCCTGATCTAGAAACACCAGAGCTATATATAGTAACAGGCGCGAGAACAGTCTTTATGTACAGATAAAGTGAAGGTATGGAAGGAAAATAAGAGAAAAAGATGTGACTTCGGTGTTTATGTATATTTGGTAATTAGGCATTATTTGAAGAGACATATATTTGGTAACCAATAAGTTTTTAAATAAACAGACTGCGGTTGTTTTCTCTGTATATCCTAGAAGTATCTGTTAGACGAATTAAAATCGTGAAAGTCGTTTTTATATTATTGAAATCTTTAATAAAAGAACACTCAAATGTTTCAGAATAAATATAAATGAGGCGAGAGGTGTCGAAGGTGGAAAGCTAGTGTTGAAATATTTCTGAAATCAGTCACACCGCGGCGCAGTGCGGTGTCGAATATCGTTTCGAGTTATTGGAATTGATGGCTCCGCTCTTGTTGTTCTCGTCTCCCGGCTGAATTCGAACCAGCGATTGTTTAACTTACGTACGCCCGATACTTGGACAATTAAAATTTCCAACTTATATTGTTTCATGTTGGGTTTCTCGCTAACGAACCATACTTGTTTGTTTTAATGCCTCGATGATTTTTTGAATCGTGTAAGTTTGTTCACTATTTGGTTGATTTTTAGACTTGATTGATCATATAATAGTCGAAGTCAGCTAGCATAAAAAAATAAAATAAGCCTTTATTGCTTCATAACAACTTACCTACTTTTTAATATTATTGTATACTTGTTTTTTTTGTTTCTTTTTTTTTAATTCATGTATAAATATTTCGTTTTCTTTTGTATTGTTCTTGTATTTGGTGTAGTTTTACAAAGTTTGTCTTTCGACATAGGCTCGACTAGAGTTTACCGTATCCTCTGCTTTTCTCAACCATTGAGACAAGCTATTCTTCAGTTAACCAGTATATAAGGTTGGTAATTTAAGACTATATTTTTGCTTACCAAAACGTCTTATTATATTTAAAAAAATATATATTTAAACCAGCAGTTTATTGTTTTTCTGAAAGTCATTATATATTAATAATATTTTATTTCCATCGAATATAACTGCTTCCAAAAACAATAATATTTAGTATTTTCTTTGTAATCACTTCGTTTTTAGTCTTGACCTCGCTGATGGCTGGATTTCGAAGTCGGCTGTTGGGTATTTTTATATTAAGAACCAATCACTAACGTTTGTATGCTATAAGCATACCGACGCCTAAATTTTAAATAAATGTTGTGTCTTAAAGTATTTTCTCGAATTTTGCATTACTGGAAATACGCAAAAAACATACGCACGTAGATATTCTAAAAGCATAGAAACTACTCTATAAATTTTCGCGCTGCTTAATTCGATTGAGGTAAACCAAACTGGCATTGGGCAGCCGCTTTGCTGACTAAAGTTACTGCGCTCACCAACTCACCTGTCCAACGTGGTGAGAATGGGAACAACCATCCAACAGTAGACAGGGATATGCTAATGATAATCATAAAACCTTTTAAGCGAGCCTTTGAAGTCTACCAAATTTGAAGGAGATAAATTTGATGAAAAAAAATGTTCCGAAACATAAAAAAGTCCTGGAATCCTTCGATTTTATTTCACCGTTATGTTCGTACTAAGTAGAAATTATGTAAGCGTAATAGACTCTTTATTTTTTTTTAATTTGTAATGATTAATTCTAGTAGCGCTTTTGTGAATGAATTCTTCAACGTGTGCGTTACGCGGAAGTGCTCCTGCATTAAAACTCCAAACGCTCCGACATCGCGTTCAGAGTTTACACGTTCAACACTACCCAGTTATTCAAAGCTCAAATTGATTGATTATAACATTTATATATTAAAAAAATACATTAAACTTTGTAAAACGTTTTTCAAAACGTAGCAATAATATTATCGCCCTTACGCGATTTGAATCCTACATAATTCTATAGAAGTAGTCAATGATTCATAATTCTATCAAGCCCAGTGGGTTTTAAATTTGAAAATGATACAAAAAATGCTGTAGAAATTTATGCTGGATTTAGCAAAACAAATTCTGATAATTTCAATTATCTTAGGATCTTGCGCGTTGTACATCATAAAAATATTATTTATGTTTTACTTAATTTTAAAAGAGTTGCAATGATTGTGTTTACTTTTTTCTGATATATAAAATTAATTAAACTTTATTCACAAAAATCACTTTTCATTTTACGTGGTCGCATATTGATAAGACTTGAAAATAAACATGTGATAACGTGAACGCAGGTTTTTAATTAAAATATTTTATCCACATATAGAGTCTTTTCATTTCTGCCACCTCATTCTTGGCTAATAGTGTGTGTAATATCAATGAATCTAAAAGTAAAGTCAAATAAATCAAAAGTATACAAAATTCGACGTAAAACAATTTTGAACCGAATACGTGAATTATAATGTTTTGTCTCGCCTAAAGCGGCATTAGCTTAAAGTGAAAAATAAACCAATTTGAACGGTTCACACCAATTACATAAAAACGAAGAGGCACGACTTATTTTAGAACTGCATAAAAGACGGACCGAAATATTCCCCTCGTCGTAAGTTTAAGAGACTAAAATATGTATAGAGTGGTAACTTCACGAGACGTGTGGATAGCAATTACGTAAACAAACAGGGAATCCAAATGAGAACTACCATACCATATTAGAAACGGCTCATTAGGTCTTTAAGCTGAGATGACAGCTCTATAAATAACTTAGCCGCTGTCTTCGGCGCTTATAATTTTTTTGTTTATTTTAAGTTGTTGAGTCGAAACCAAAGTGCGTATTCACCGCAGATAGGTGTTATGGTAACAAACATCTGTTTCCCGTAAGAATTTCAATAGACTACTTAGTATGACTTTTGGTGGAATTTTTTGTAATTTAAAAAGATTTTTTATGTTCATTTGCTAATATGAGATACAAATTCAACAGCTACACGAAAACCTTTAAATATACGGCGAGCCTGTCTTTCGTTGCGCATGTATGAACCTTGCGTCCGCAGCTATTTGACTGTTCTTTTATTGGGCGAACAGCAAAGATAAAAACAAATTACTAGTCTTTGAATCCGTCCAATGATGATCGTACATGTTTTGATAGTATCGCTACTCAATCAGGTTGGAGTATGGTCATGCACTAGATTATACAAAAGCGAAAATGAAAAAAGAAGAATCTTATAAAATCGTACTAGGGCCACCGTTCGGGGCGTAGCGGCATGGAAACGGTTCCAGAACGACGCGCAAACGAGCCTAACTCGAGAGGCGATGACAAATATAATCTTTGCTCTAAGACGACTTGACTTGACACTGTTGTTATTCCGAGAAACGGAGAGATTTATTTTTACTCAAAGAGCTAAATACTCAGGTGAAAGATTTCTGTGTTGTTAGTTCGGCTCGTTAAATCTGTCGACGGGGCGGACTCCTCTTCTGTACAATCGCGCCAATGATACTAAAAAATCTGCCCGGATCTCATTGCTTTGATATTCGCTCTCAAAGGTGTATAAACATTATAAATACTAAAACGCTTTCGTCCACATCAAATGAATGCATATAAATACGTATTCGTTACACGTCAGCGGTCATAAAAATATTCCTGTTAAATTAGAAATATTAGCTGTTAATAACAATTTGATTCAAAGAAGCAATTCAAATGCATTCTAAAATACAAATTACATTTTAAGTATTTCAAGTCAACTTTTATAAACGGCGAGTTTACTAAAAGATAAAAAAGTATGTTAAATTAATTTTCGCTTAAATATATATTTTTTTGTCAAATTTAAATTAAATCTATTAGAAAATTACATAACTTTAAATGTCCCAATAGTAAATATTTTCGTATTCAAATCATTAAGTGGAAGCTAGAAAGAGATCTATATTATATACTAGCTATTTCCCTCGGCTTCGGACATCTTCGTTACTCATATTCCTCGCAGGAATTTTCTTAGAACTTTATTTCCCGTAACGCGGAATTAAAGGTAAATGACAAAAATTGTTTTTGATTGTCGCGTGTCATGTCTTGTTGAAAATATGTTATTACCGTGGCAACCTACATATATTTGGTTTTATTTTCCTATCTCTCGGGCAGTTTTTTTTAGCCTATTTACTTTTTGTATCCCTGATAGTATGTATCCAAAATTATACGTTGAGTAGTTTACGCATGAAAGTTTACAAACTTCATTACACTACATTCGCATTTTCATATGAGGTATTAGATTTCGTTTACAGTATATATTTATTACATATGTATGCGTTATAAGATGATATCCATTTTATATATTTATCTTTATTATGAAAGTTAATGTGTTATCTAAGTTTATATTTCAACTTAAAAAAAACATTGGGATTTATATGGTCTCACCTATAGTTAAAACACACAAGTTAAGAATACAAGAGAAATAAAAAACTACCGAAAACTAACAAAGCAAACAAGTTTTAGATCAGTCAAAATGATAATTATAATTTTGGTAACTACTTTTTTGCGATTCACGCAAAGTTATAAACGTGATTTTGTTATGTGATTATTAAACATCGTTCTTCCTTATATTCGTCTTAAATTTTCGAATTGTTTGTACAAACGCGGTTATTTAATTATTAAGCGAGAACAACTTTATCCTTGTATTTTAAAACTATTTTTATTTGGGCATTATAATATAAATATTCTTATAATATAATTTAAGTATGGTGCTCAGCAAGTAAAAGATCTAAATCCTCGCATATATGTAACCGTAAACGTAGATAATTTAACAAATAGTCAAATTCAGTGTTTTACTAACGTTATTACAATGTAAGTATTTTAACAAGTGTAGGTTACCCGGTGGATGTCTATATAAAAAAATTGTAGTCTCCCGGAAGGCTCCGATTTCAAGGTACATTTCATCACATCTATCTTCCGTAAATCTAGATAGATTATACGATACTATAACGAGTTCTACTGCAAATGGATTCTGCTAATGTGATGCAACTGATATGATAAATGGAGGTTTTATGTACTACGCGAACGGTTTCTTCTTCTTCTATCATTTACTGTACCCCTGACAATGTGCGTTCATGATGATTGGTTGAATCGTTATGGAGTTAACGTAACAAACAAACTAACATTCGTAATTATAATATTAGTTTCTATAGAATGTGCAAAATATTGAATAAATCGATTAGTGTTGATGTTTTACACTTAACCACTGAGACGTCACTGTGAATTTGTTGTAGAATGTTAAAACTAATTAACAGTCCTACAAAGGTAAGAGAAAATAAATTAACCTAGTTCTTATGGTTGTATTAAACTATAGCAACAAATAAGCATGTACATTCGTCTTGTAAAGGCGTCATATTAAGGCCCCCCTACCGTGCTCTTAGCTTGTATTTCATACGACCCAACAGCTGCCCCAAAGCAATTAATACGGCGCTCTCTCTCACTTAGTAATACACATAAAGAAATCTCTATTTTTATTATAACTATCTTGCTTACATTATACTTCCTTATTATCACGTTTTACACATTATATTTAATATACAGCGCTAATTATGAACTGGGTGCTTCGTTACTATGAGAAAAGGCACGCCCGGGAAATATTTGAGAAGAGGTTAATAGCTATTGTCTTTTTTATAGTTAGGGTTCAGTGGATTTACACTCAGGATACTTCTTAATGTATCCAGAGTGTAATAATAATAGATCTTAAAAGTTAAAATAATACCAGCATAAGTTTTTTAACCGTTTTTAACTTAAAAAGAGAAGGAGGTTCTCAATTCGCTTCTATGTTTTGTGATTATTATCTCAGAACTTATTGAATATCAGATTGGGCCTATGTAATTTTATCCAAATCTAATAACTGGTTCCAGAATTATTCAGGGTTTTCTCGAATTGAAGTCGGTTCTTGTAGTTTTACTGCGTTTACATTAATTTATTAAAGCTAATCACATTTTTATAACATATTTTAAGAAGTTATATGCATTGAATTTCATGTATTTTGATGTTAATGCTCGTATATTCAGAAATAAATAAACAACTTTAAAAAAAAAACGACTTCTAAAAAATTTATTCACAATGAAAATATGCAATTTTTAGTGCATTTTTTGTTTAAGTTAAAATTAATTTAATGCAATTTAATACAAAAAAATAGTTCTTCATCATATTTAGTTTTAAAGACGGAGTCCAAATAAATATGTTTGTCATCTAGGGAGGTTAGAAAGAAGAAAAGATAAAGGTAAGGATTCATACTTAATACGAAAAGATAACGCATTATTTTTAATCGATTGTTTTAAGGATAAAAATATTTAGCATTTTTAGAGATCTATTCTTTCATTCCTATTTTTATGTACGTCCTATAGTTTAACTTCCGTAAGCCGAGGAAGTAAAACTGAAATTTGTCAAATTAATAAGAATCACTCCAAGAGTACTGGTCGGATCTTGATTAAAAATGAGACCACACGACAAGCAATAGCTGTCGAGTAAAAAAGAATCATCGAAATCGGTTCACCAGGAGCAGAGTTCTGAGGTAACAAACATAAATAAAACAGACAAATGGATAACCTCCTCCTTTTTGTAGTCGGTTAATAAATAAATAAAGGTCTTTAAAAAGTGTGTAAAATATAAAACGTATAACTGAATCCTTTGTACGATTGTAATAATATAATGCAATTCAACTTGAAATGCACAAGGTCGTAAGGAACAAAAAAGCTATTGTAATTATTAAATAATTAATATATTTAATTTCGAAACAAGAATTTTTGTACCATCGTTGTGTTCGTAACTTCTAATAACGGGAATATTTTAATTTTCGTAATTACATTTTATACGTCTATTGTATCATTAATTGTACGAAACCCTCGAAACAAATAAAGAACACTACATTCGTTGCCGTCAGATCTCGAGTTATTTTAATTAGACACACTTATTATGCTAAGTAAGTGTGTTTGGACATGTAAGTTTTTGATTCTAGTTAAATGACGTGTGTAGTTACATATACCATTCAACGGTTTCCACACACTCAAGTATAAAATCTTATTATAAGCATGACATACTTTGTCGCGTAGAATTTATCTCTGTGACAATAAAGGTTAATATTGCATGACTCCCCGTCTTAAGCACTGTCAACGCGGTGTTTTCAATTAGCACACAACTGAACATTGTAATTGAAGCGAGGAGCTATGACAAAGAAATTAATAAAACAGACACAGAGCTAAAATTAATAATAAAGACAAATTTAACATAACTTGGGAATAGTTGTTAATCTGTAAGAATAAAAAAAATCTACAAAATGAAAACGTATAGTCAACCAGTCGCTTTTTCAAAAAAATTGTTGATTTTTTTTTCATTTGTAAATAATTACATTAATTAGCAAACCCGTTCAGTTTTTATTAATTTCTAGCTGTGCCCCGCGCTTTCAACCGCCGACCAATTTAATTTAACCGACAAATGTCCTGCGTTAGCTGAACCTATTTAATGTGTACAACATATATAGTTTTTTTTTTATAAGAGAAGGGGGCAAAGGAGCGGCGGGAACACCGTGGTGATCAACGTCGCCCATGGACACCTGCAACACCAGAGGAACTGCAGTTGCGTTGCCGGCCTTTAAGGAAAATATAGACTCGCTTCTTGA
>JWHW01052848.1:631188-642957 GCA_000931545.1 Papilio glaucus | reverse complement strand
GAATGGAATGGAATGGAAAGAAGGAAGGGATAAATCCCCTTAATTGGAATTCATCTCTTCCTCCACTTCACTCAAATAACAACAAGACAAGAGAAATTAATTTTGCGAAAATTAGTGGCAATGATGGCAGGGGTGGATAGGACGGCACTCTATGCGAAATTATACCGACCAGATTGGAAACATGCTAAAGAAAGGCGGTATTAAGAGTACGCGTAACCGCCGGACTTGTATGTATGTATGAGTAGATGTGGGAATGTAGAAGACGCGAGAGCGGTGTGCCAGGATCGCGCCAAATGGAAATCCGTAATCTCTGAATACACCTTTGGGTTAAGGGCGTTAATGCTTATTTATTTATTTAAATGTATTTATTGTTTAAAAATTGATTTACTAATTACATTATTTTATAACAGTTCAAAAGATATATATCAAATGATACATTTTACAACTACGAGTTATAATAATTATGTTATGGAAATATCAAACAAAAGATTTTACTATGTACATCTTAATACTTTTTTTATAAATTTAAATAAGGCATTAAAGCATTAAAGTTTGACATCTTTTACGACTGTTTGGCAAAATTTAAATATAAAGTTTTGTGCTAAAGTGTTTCACAAAGTCAATAACATTGCCTTTTTATGTCTTTCCGCCGTTGTTTTGTTTCTAAAATAATAAAAAAGTTGTTAAATGCAGATGTTATTTCAGTGTGAGTTGAAGCAACGCCATTTCATGGTCTTGATGATCTTTAAGATTTTGTGTTCTATTCAAAGCAGACACCAGTTCAGCCTCAGGGATCATTGAAAGTTGCATGCAAGATTAATAACTTTTCGTAGTTAAACGATCTACTACGGAAATAGCACACAGGGACTCCCAAATCAGCGTCGTAAATTTGGTACAGGTTTACCAAGCAAAGGTGACCCCTTACTGTTATCCTATGAAAAAGGTAAGTAGGCTGATCGACCATGTAAATGGTTCTCAGCAGTTTCACGCTATTCAGAAAACTGTTGACTGCACGTGAGCAGGTAGCAAACGCCATTCAATTTAAATCGCAGCTGTAAGCCGCGGTTTGATGTGAAATAAGCATTCAAGTCGTCAGGAAATGCTGGTGATGATAATCTTGAAGAATGAAGTCCTGGAGAGCAAGATTAAGCACACGGCAAAGACTACAATGTAAAGTATGAGTGAGTGTGCGTCGAAGTGAAGACGGAAAAAATATATTTGGGAAGATTGTTTTGTCGCTGAAATACCGGAAGCAAAAAAAGACAAAAAAAAATCCGCTGGAAATGTTCTGTAAGGTGGCAAATCAATTTCGTTTTGGGGTGAAATTGTGATAGAATAGAGGCAAATTACTACAAAACGGCCGAAACCGACGGAATGTCCAGTCAATCAATGATAATGCGCTTGCACATCGAATTAGGCGAATGAACGACAATTTCAGATGGTGCAACTAGAAATTTAACCTGTAGAGTGAGCTCCCGACCCGCCTGACGCTAACTCAATTGAACACGAATGCGATACTATGCGGCCTATTTGTACACGGACCCTGTCAAAGATCGTGGAGGTTAAGTCAGGCTGTTTTATCGTCCTTTTTCATAAGTACATTTTTTGTGCCAAAATGTTACCTAGTTAAACAAGTATTTAAAATTCATATATAAAAAAAAAAAAAACATTTTCATCAAAGAGGATTTAAATTAAGTTTCCTGAAAATAAGTCGCTGTTATGATATTATTTGATTTTCCTAAAAGTTATTGTTAATTTAGAGTAAACATTTAAATATGCGTTAGAATCGGGGACTGTGTTGTAAAATCACCTGATTGTTAAAAATTTAGTTTGAAGTTGAAAATAAAAATTATAGTTTGAAGGTGATTTCTCAAATAATTCAATAAATAAACAAAAATTTTAGTAAAGCTTGTTGAGGATATAAATAAGAAAACCCATGTTTTTTGGATACAAATAGATGCTCACCGGCGGCACAAACCGATCTTGCTCAAATCGAACTGCCTGGGCGTTCAGACACCTCGACACATCCCACTGTTGGTTAAATATAAAAAAAAGATTGCTTTAAAAGTGTATTTTATTCGATTAATCTACTAATATTTCATATACATTCATGCCTCATGAAAGATGGCGGCAAAACAAAAAAAAACTATAGTCAAAAAGTACTACAGTAAGGACTACGGTCGTACTGTGCCAACCCGACAAATAAAATGCGAGAAATGGGCAAAGAGCAAAAGTAGATTAAAATCTTACTAGCACAATAAAATAATTAGTGTAGTGATTGATAGACCGCTGAGCACCCAAGGTTTCACAAATTACAGGACTTTACGCTATTTAATTACTAATAATTTAAAATACGTCACTAAAAATTATATGAAAAATGAAAAGAAAAGTTTATTTATTATTTGCAATAAAAACATATAGAAGTTTGAAAATGGAAACTTTATCTTCAGAGATGACATTACAGTTTAGGAAGGAATGCTAGGTGTGTGTCATTCTAAAATTAGTCTGTATTGGTAAAGGACCATTCATAGTGGCTAACCAAAAATGGTAAAATTAAAATCACCCATAACAAAGGAGGCGCCTGTCAAAAACAATTAAAAAAAACTAATTTTTAATGAAATTACAGATTAGTGGATTAGTTTAATACAAATTGTATTGTAACGTAAAACAATTAATAAATGTTATATCGAAAACATACTCCCTCAGTTAACTTAATAACACCCCTCAAAACACGAACACTCGACTCGGATCATTAAATTCCTTGCGATTTACTTCTCAATACCACTCGACGTCCCTCCGGCGTAGAGCTGCGAGTGATCAAAAATTTGAGGGAGGGGGTGTATTCTACAGGCAATAATTCACAAAAAGTACGGACGCTTAATACCCACAGAAGTCTGAATGCGACATAATCATCCGCAAAACTAAATTTAATGCTAATAGCAGTTTTTAAAATAAAACCTCGGCCGGGTTGGGCGCTTAGTGGCATTATTTAAAGTGATTTTAATTATGTTGAAAGCAGATGACAGCGAGTACCCTCCTCTTCACTGTCCCGGCCGACCGCCGCGACACCTTCACACCGTCTCCTAATATTTTACTTGATAATTATTATCGCGATATGATCCCAACCAGCATAATAATGAAATTAACAAAATGCGACGTGTTTATTTTTGTTTCACTGCATCTTTGGATATAAAATGAAGACCAACGCATTTTCGGAACAATTTATAACTTTTTATTTAGTTAAGGGGTTTTGTTGAGTGCTAATTCTAGTTAAAATTGAAAAATACTCAACAATATGGTATTCAGTAAATTAATGTAAATTTGTTAAGTGTATGTACACATATTTAAAGAAGGAAGAAGAGAAAATAATGTTTATTGAAAAATGCGTGATACTGTTTGCAATAACAAAGGGCGATGTTGAGAAATGCCAAAGTACTGAGAGGGAAATTGGGAATTTAGTTAATCAAAATCAATAATCTCCACATAAACGTATAAAGTACGGCCATGAATTCAAATTAAAAAAAAATATCTCAGATAAGGTTTGGATGTTGTTTACAACAAATAATCTTTATAAGCAGATAACATCTGTATTAATCGCAAAAATCCAACAAGTATAATAATGAAAGGAAATAACACCTTAGAACAGAACAGATACAAGATTTAACAAAACATAGTTAGGCGACAAACAAAAAGCAGATGACGTCTATAGTAGAATAGTTTCCTTACTAGAGTTTGATTAACAAAACGCTTTGGATGAAACAGTGATCCAATATTGTACAGGGGTGTACCTAATAGCGTACGTAACATAACACCAGCGCTAGACCCCCACCATTGCGTGCCTCTAAATCCGACGAAGCCAATAAATCACACGAAGGCAAACATTGTGAGGGCTTTTCTATGTATATTGTTACGCGTAGACTGCGCTAGAGCGGCGTGCAATTGTTTGTGCTCGTACAGAGTGGCTACAAAAGCGGAGTGATTCACAAACATGCGCGGATGCTCTTGAAAATGCATCGGTGTCGCGTTTGATGACACTGTCATGTCGACTACGCGCATTCAAACTAGCAGTTTAATTAAATACCCAACTGAACAAAAATCTACCGCGAACCGGTGTACGGACGAGTGTAAACGCTTTATAAGCGGCGCCGTTGAAATGTACGAAAATAGATTTAGTTTTTTGAACACTGTAACTGCATTTATCTTTATGAATAAGTTCGTAGTATTCATACTGAATATTATCTAAACTTAGATGGTAGGTACTTTTTAAATATAAGCGCTAGCTATTTTATCACAACTTTTTAAATAAAGAAGATATCCAAACAATGACGAAAAGTAACGAAAGAACACAAAGCCACGTATCCTCGCATCACTGTCAAACATGAAGAAGTGGTCTGTACAAAGTACACACAATAGCGTCGTCATACGAACAAGGTTCCGAAAAGTCCCACCGCATTGTTTGCTCGACATGTTTAATCAGGGGATGACCTTCGCTTATAACTAGACTGATCCGCAAGCGTTGATAAATCACACGAATGCAAACATAACTATGTAAGCCCCCACCGCATCGACAAAAACATATGACTAATATTATTTTAAAATGTAAAAGAATTTTAAAACAACAAAGAAATAAAAGATTGCGGTAACGGTAATATCAAAACGATGTAAATGCGAAAATCATCCAAATACCGTTTAATTAACTCGCTACCGTCTTTTAACATTAAAACAATGTATGTACTTAGTATTTGAATATGAAATTTGAGATAATATTCATTAATTAGAATCATTAATGTGAAATTTTATGAAAATATTATACTGCATGTGCAGCGGTAATTTTTTTTATGGAACAAAGTGGAAAATGAGCAAGCGGGTCATCAGATATTAAGAGACCGCTAGCCATAGGCATCCGCAACAAGCAAATTAGTCGCAGATGCGTTGCCTTTACATTATTACACGGTATATTTCCTTTTCCCAATCTATCCTGGTCTTCCAATCCCCTTCCTATCCTATCCTTATTAGGAAAGGATTCTAAGGGGAAGAGGACTGAAATTAGGCCTTCGGCTACTCATAAATCGGGAGAAACGCAGAATACTTCTACTTCACGCGTGTCTTCTGTAAGGTCGTGGTATTTCACCGGTTGAGCCGGCCCATCACGCAACAGATGTTGTTGTGCTTTACCACTGTTGTGTACAAATGTTATAATAGTGCAACAAACTAACAATAAAATTGTTTAAACTAAAATAAGTAATGGTAACTTGCATTGTTAACATTTTTAGCAATCTCATTTCTATATAAAACTGGCTTTAATGTTGTAGTTGGCTATTGATCTCTATAAGTTGATTGGTAATCTACAGTAATGGTGCATTCGATCCACGTTCGTCCGACGGTTGAATATATGTATAAAACGTCTACATAATTTCTATCGAAAACTCCATAAATCGAAATACAAAAGCAAACCGACGAGGCCGAAAGCTATTCATCCGCAAATCGACTCTGAATAAACGTGAAATCCACACTGAAGAGCGAAAGAGCTCTAATGAATCTCAAAAACGCTGTTTGGCGAGAAAAAAAGGCGAACCTATTTTTACATTTCAGAGTCGTCTGCTTAATCGTTAGTTGCTCATTATTGCCGCGACAATGGGGGCGGTGCTCAGTTAGGCATTAGAAAGGCCCTGCTTTCACTAATGACATCCCGACTCGACTTGCGTCAGCCGCACCGCATATTTTTACCGAATAACTCTTTGTTCGACCATTTTTATTTCTCATTTTCAAAACGTCCCGCGACCCGTGCATAATGTTATGAGAGAATAAATTAAACATATATAAATTCACCGCTAACAGCTCTATGTACTCATTGTTTCACACATTGTATGTCGGTAGAAAATAAGGCCGAAAAAAAAACTTAAGAATTGTGTGTACAATTGAAAAAGTTTCATATTAATTAATTTTAAAGTGCTATTTATATTAATATGCAGATCTGGAAGCGCAATATAAATAAGCGAGTTACTTAACATGCTTCACGACTATAAGTGTGTAGCCTAACTGTATGTTTTGCTAAAGATTTTCAATGTTAAATGATTTTTTGTTAGTAATTAACTTAAAATTTATACTGAATATTTTGTTGGTTATAAAATAAAATTCCTCGCCAGACATTCAGTTCTTTTTTATAAGTTGAAGTGGTTAATATAACCTTATATTAAGGTGGAAATGCGGTTTTTAGATATAAAAACAAGTTTAATAAATGACTATGTACCTTGCATTTCAAGACTCTTTGGCACATTCCTTAGAGCGACTTGTCTATATACTTCCACCATAGAACTTATCTCTTACTTCAAGGGGTGGAAACATTTAGCTGTTAACGCATTGTCGTTTTTGAAATTACAGATCTAATTATCTAGCACTGGAAGTGATGAGATTTAGTTACATCATTTCCCGTATGGTATTACGTTTATTAGTATTTTCCTCATCATCAGCTAATTTTATGTTGACTGTTTCCTCTTCGCAAAATATTATTAATAAAGATATGTATACATCGAAGAATCGTTAGTTACACTTTGATCTAAATGTATAAAGTTTCTTACTAGATTAAAATGTAACTATTAAATAAAACCAACATATATTCTTGGGTACAAATGAAGCGGGTCACGTAGTACAATCGTTATCTCCCAAAGTTGTTTAAATAGTTCGCTAGTATGTATGTATAGCTAAGTTATAAGTAGATTAGTAATGCTTATTATGAATCACAAAAGAACTTTTGTACGCTACTTGCTACTTCGTTAACCTGGCTTTACAGGGAAAAAACTTTCAGGTTCCAAATTTCAGAGTTCGCCCAATGAGCAAATGAAGATTGTCATTGTCAGTCCATTGTCCAATTATCTCTTTCGTTGAGTCCAGGCTTTGGTTATTTACCTACGATGGGCAAAGAAGACAGTACACAGGCGTCCAGGAGACATTTATTTATCAAGCATTTTTGGAAGATTATATTGTATTACATTCGATGGGACGAAAAATAATAATATTAACTTCATTTTTATTCGTAATAAATTTCCCGGCTTGAACTTTTGTGACTGGTTTATGCACTAAAATACTTTCAGTGCTTATTTTATAAAGCCACCTCTAATACTTTGGATGTTATTGAGATTTTTGTTAACGATCCATTTTATTATAGTAATTGATTGTTTTCAAGACATAAATGTAAATATACATATCCATCAGGTCTAGGTTGTGACTGTACTATTAGTTTTATTGAAGGTTTTGGTTCATTAAAATACTTATACAATACTAAAACTTGTTAAAGAAACAGAGTTTTAGTAGTTTGTTAAAATAACTGCCGAAATTCTATTACCAACATTAAAGTCAACATGCGACATTCTTGGCTTTGCCCGATAACTTGGATTATTAACTGGCAACGTTCCATTTTAACAAATAGTAATGATGCTTAAGCCTTGTACAGATTTTACTCTATAGAGAATGTGATATCGAGAAGTATCTCGTTCTTTCATATGCTCAAACTTAGAAACCACGCGTTCAGTGAGATCAATCGTAAACATGTTTGATAATTTGTGGCAGAAGGCCCCCAAGTACACACTTTTCAATTTTTTACTTATACTGGTTATGTTTGCCTTGGAAAGGCATCCACTAACATAGTATTCGCTCACGCTCACTAATTCATCGGTTGTTACTTTAAGCTATGATACGATACATGTTGAGTGGACGACATACTTGTTAAGTAACTAGACTAGCGGCTAGATAATTTAGTCCTTAGTCCTAGGATTCAATTACAAGCGCAGAAAAAAAGCTTGATCTAATGGCTTAGTTATAATATATGTTTATATTAGGCGAAGTTCGTATACAAATACTCCTTAGTGCTTATAAAGAATTATAACTGTTATATGTGCGGTACAGGCCACTTTATATTATTCAAAATTTTAATTCTAGAACGTATCATATCTTTGTAAGTTTTCTTTATTGATTAAATGTCTGAATGCTATTTATACATTTGTAATAAACCGGTGATCACATAATGTGATCGCTTGTTGTGAGTTGCAATAGACGTAATAGGCTCGGTAAATGGTCGTCAATTATTACTATATCATACTATCCTTCTTAGGCTGAAACAACTGAGAGCTAATTGATATTTTAATTTTTCCTATAAAATGAAGTAAAACTCTTATTCTAATAATATCAATTGATTTACATTGTTAAATTGTAATGTAAACAACTATCAATTTCAGGATATAATACACATTGTTACAGCATGTCTATACATAAGAAATTCGAATTTAATAGAAATTGTAGGCGGCCGTGTATGGGAACTTCGCGCTCTGTAATTAGCAGTTTCATTTTCCAAACTCGGATAATGGAAACTGAGGTACCCATTTAAAAATTAACTAACGGTTACAGGTAAACTGTGTTCGTAACATCCGGAGTGAGTTAATTCTGATAAAGATAGATTTTAAAAATATTCGATTTTAAATATATATTAGATTATAATATATAATAAATAGGATTGATAAATAATAGTAGAAAAATTCACTCTCTCCTTGAAATTCGCAGTTTTTATTTCTTTTAAAATAAATAGATACGCTCCGGTATGTTAATTGTAGTTCTATTTAAAGAATGTACTGGATTTTTAAATGTACTGAGTGAAAATATACATATTGATGTAGCTAAATGAAATTATTACACATTACTGTAGCGATCAGTAAGTAAAGTATACAAATATTAATTGTACGAAGCGAACTCATCAGCGCCATCTAGGCCAATGAGAGCACAACTCGAGTGCGATGCATTTACGTCTACCGGTGGGATGTGTTAAATGCAACGGCTCACAAACCCGCTTCGCGTCAATATTGACACAAAATCCCATAATTTCGACCGCCATGCACACAATAGATTTATAAGATAAACACAGAGTAAAATGTCTGTAAATAGGAATGACAACATTTTAATATATGGCCTTGTGTTTGGTTTGGGTCGGTTCGCCTCTCTGTTATGCCTACATGCGTTAATGCTGTACCGTGAAATCATTGTTTTTTGTAGGTGCTCTGTAGATTAAATACGAATAAAAGGACAAAGCGCTGCGAACATATTGTAGGTTTTTTTTTGTTCATTCTGAACGAAGTTGACTTGGTAAGCCTGTGGGATTTTTGCATTTTGGTTTTCCACGCATCGTTAAGTACGGTTTTTATGTGGGAGATTTTTACACGAGCCGTTTTAATTTACGTACCGACTGAAAAGTACCGACCAAATATTGCATTCAAAGACAACAAGTTTAAGAGCTCTAATTAACATACCTAAACCTGAGTATGCGTTTCAAGTCTTACCGAACAGAAGAATTGATTGTACACAAGATATACTCAAGGAACGCTTTAAAAGCGAACAATTATCATCAAATATCCATATAAAGTAAATAATTTAATTACGGACACCACATGACTTAGTGCGTAATAAATTAACTCACAATTTCAATTTGAATCTCTCATTGCGAATTATATTTTGTTGTGTGTCCGAATTATATTTTAACATTTATGACACATTTAACTGCCTGTAATCAGTACTGATTTGCATTTTGTTTGTTTGTAAGATGATGTTCTTCTAGTTAAGTGATGGTTAATTTATATGAACAAATATCTCTCATATTAATTACCCACACATAAAATCAAGTCAATAATACAAGACTACGTACTAATAGGTTTATGCTTTTAGTTGCAATTTTTCTTTGATTTACGAATTAAAAATTTACAAAAGGAGTATAAAAGGAACGTTATTCGAGAAGGGCACACCTGAGCAAACTCATTCGCCACTCGCAGTCGAAGAGCGGATTTTAATAGTTTGTGTTTACAGATTAACGTATTGACAAACAGACTTCAAAGCAGGTAATATTCTATAAGATATTAATGCTATTAAAACTAATCCGTGCGGATGCGAGGAACGGCGCACCTGAGGTGTGTACTGTACAAATATTTTCAATCGTTGAAAGAAAAATTTTGCAAGAATTTAATTTTAAACATTTGCATTTTAAGATTATTACAAAATGGTACATGTCAATAGTTTTTTTTTATTAAATTAAATAACATTATAACTGGTCACTTACCATTGAAAACACTGTAATAGACTTGCTTGCACGTCCAGAAAATTAAGCATGTTAACTTAAGTTACTATTTATAAAATTAAAATAGAGTTCACATATTTTAGCAATTTATTTGAATTTATATATCATATGTGTATAAAATATATATAATAAATGACATCGAAAGAAGAAACAGTAAATTAAATAAGTGAATGTTATTTGATAAAAGATGACCTAATTGTATCCGGTAATCATCAATTTTATTTATTGACTTTATCTTTTTCTTAATCAATACGATTATAATAAAATATTAAATCAGCCTTTTCTAGAATGTTCCCCACTGCAGGGGCACATGCCTCCTCTTCGAGAGAGGGATACGATTATTAGTTATTAATATTAACTAATAATTTCCTTACTATCTATAAAATTAGTACAATAAGCAATAAATATTTTATTTTATTTCGAATCGACGAGCATGGATAAACCAAAGTTTGTCCTCTATTAGTATCTTCAAAACAGATTTTTCTATGCAAAAATCTAAACGGACAATATTTAATTGTTTTTGGTTGCTTAATTACACAATTTTTATCGTACTTTTACTAAATGAAATAATCATTATCACATCTAAATAAATGATATTATTTTTCCCAAAAGGGATACTTAAGGGAGAAACAAGAACCGTAACATTTGCACCGATTGGGAATAATCAGCACTCTGAGGATTGCGGCATTGAAAAGTCTTTGTTTCCTAAAATATAGTGTAAGCTTGAAAATAAACCGCAAGCTCTATGGTACATTAACTTGTCTTCTGTAACTAAAGCGACCTATGACTTATATTAAATGTGTCAAAACAATTTTAAGTTATTATTAACATCCGTTGAATCACCCTTAGTGCATTATGTATCTGATTAATAGCAACAAACGGAAGACATAAAAGTAACCTCTAACTATAACTCATGTCGGTCTGTTTGTACACGGGTACGTAACAACAATGCACGGCGAAGGCTAAGGGGTGATATTTAACTCAAAATCAATGCTAGCTCCATTGTATGCATACCGCGTCTGCTGAGGAAGGGGTTGGCGGGGAAAGCGGAGAGCCGAGAGGGGGGTCTTTATGTCTTTTGCTTATACTAATAACACCACCCCGAAAAGGGTGGTTCCTTTCGAATAGGGAGCATCAAAACTTCGTATGTTAATGCAGACACTCGTGTAGGTTTCACGGAGTTCAATGTAGACACTAAAGACGATATTATTACGTACATATTAAACGGCCCCGTGGAACCGGAATTATTTGTTAAGGCCTTGTCGAGACGCCTTTGAATACAAGTTTATTTGTTGTTCTAACTGATATATATATAATTTATTACTAATTCAGTATACGCCTTATATGATGTGTGACTTATAATGCTATGTCCAAGAACTTAAATACCTTTACATGTTTTTTTGTGGCTGAAAGGTCACTTTTTGCCTAGAGGAGGTATTTACAGCGGCACCGGGCTCGAGGTGGCAGGGCGCAGAAGGCGCCTAGCCTAAGCCTCTTTAAGAATAAATTAGCTTGAGGGCTCCTAGAGGGAGCCTCAACTCGGACCGTTACTTTATTATTATTATATAGCTATAGTTGGCAGCTTTAAGACCACGTGTATGTCGACGTTGCGCACGAACCACGGTGACCCTGTGGCCCTGATCTATTCCCAGGGAATT
>JWHW01052848.1:601815-614915 GCA_000931545.1 Papilio glaucus | reverse complement strand
GAGAGCCTGGGACTCCTTGGCATCGTCTAAAAGACCAATGTTATCCTTGAGCCAACCTAAAGCCGCACCGGCTACAGCTACCTGAAATATCACACTTTGGATTTATAACTATTAAAGGTATGAAAGATTATCACCATCAAAATATTTTTCCAAACATATATTATTTTCATAAGTTTACATAAACTGTAAAATGCTAGATCATAATTAACGCTTATTATCTTATCATTTAGAGTCACATCGCGTAAACATCTCAATGATTGCATTTTGACGGGATTAAAACTACTAATATGCTTTTTCCGACAAACCCAGCTCTCACTTCCCAATATTAAAGAAGCGACTAGTGAAGGACGAGCCTTAGTAAACACATTCTGGCTCCTCAAAGTGTACCTACAGAACCATCCATTTTATTTTCTGTATGCACTCTTCACTCAACATCTTTAACATGTCTGTCATCTCTACTGAACATACATCCTAAAACTCTTCCACTTATTTCACCTCTTAACACACCAATATTATAAATACAGGGTTACATGATCAATAACCATTTATATAAATTTATTTCAATCACAATCTTACTTACTTCTCTTTCAACTACTTTACTTTACTAATGAATCATGCATCAGTTCCAATGACGAAATTGTAAACACATACAAAATAGATCTTAAATATTATTAAATTAACAGTTCAAAAAGTGGGAAATTAAACACATATTATATTAAAGTCATCAGAAAATCAAACTAAAACAGTGATCAGGCTAAAATTACAGTGAAACAAAAAGTTATTTGTGGAAAATGTGAGAATCATGTAAGTGTTGAACATTATAACCACATACGCACACCAACAGTTAATAGTGTCATACAAAATATCAGTGACATGGTTCTTTCCGGTATCTAAGAAAAGAGAAAGACAGAAATAGAGGTAGTGGATTTTGTAAGGGAAATTAGTGGAATGAGGAACACATTTAGACAGCCAAGATATAAGTATCCAAAGAATAGGAACACAATCTGATAAGAACCGTCCAGTATCAAACAACAACTTTGCAGAAACATCTTATCTTGAGAAACAAACGTATCTTCCCACAAATGTATAAGTCAAAGAAGACTTCTCAAAACAAGTTATTGAAATATACGAATAATTACAGCCAAAAGTGGAAGCAGCAAGAAAAAAAAAATGAAAACAGAGCGTTTCTAAAAGACGAAAAGCTATTTGACAAAATACTAATGAATACCGAAAAAAGAAAAAAAAAACAGATTCACCAGCCACTTAATTTCAGAAAAAGTTTATCATAAATGAAGTAACTAAGTATAAGAAAGAAAGTAATTAAACTATCTTACTCATGCAACAGACTAAGATTTTTTGTAAAGTTAAAACTTAAACTTAAAAGCCAGATTATTGGGTTTGAAAGGATATCGGATAGAATACTGGCCATTTATTTTAACTTACCAAAACATACGAAAGATTGGACAGTCATTCAAGTCTAGTCTAACAACCAATAAAAACAGATATAAATCAATTTTATAACGAACTAAGTGAAGTTACTGCGAAATATTAGGAAAACAATGTAGTACTTATAGAATAGAATACGAATAGCCGAGGAAGAACATATAATAGGGAAATACGGAAGGGGAAAAATAAGTGAAAATGAAGATAAATGCACTACTTACAAACAAATATTAAAAAGACACTCAGAAGATACCACGGAAGACATGATGGAAGTAGCAACTTCAGATACGGACCTAAATAAAAAGTATAGAGTAGAAAACAAGCTAAAAGAACAAGCAAGAATACAAAAAATAAGAGTAAAGAATCGTATCCAACCAGATAAAGGCAGAAGCAAATTTGTTTTGACCTTGGCATGAAGATTCGCGCAAACATGAGGAAATATAGGAAAAACAGAAAAATAAAAAAAAAACTAAACCCTAGAAAGGAACTTCAGGAAAAGGGAAAAGAATGGCACCACCATTCTTGGTTAAGAGACAAATCCTCAATACATTACGAACTACAAATTACTGCTCATAGCATATTTTCTATTATATTATATATTCATATTTTTTTGTTATATAAATTTCCTGCCACGCACAGCCGCTGTGGAACGGTCTGTCCTCGGCGGTATTTCCAAACCAATACTACTTAGGGTCCTTCAAGAAGCGAGCTTATCTTTTTCTTAAAGGCCGACAACGGATTTGCAGTTCCTCTGGTGTCGCAGGTGTCCATGGGCGACGTTGATCACCTCAGTGTTCTCACCACTCGATTGCCCCCTTCTCTTATAAAAAAAAATCCAAAATATAGCAACATACTATTTATTATCACAGACTATATTCAAGTCAGTCAAGCACACAGCTGCCTGAGAATATATACATACACAGAAACGTGATATAGAAGGCACTGAGGATAAAATAAATATGCGCTCACGCCCGTAACCCAGAGGGGTGGGCACTGAGGATGTAACAGAAATATTAGTATCGGAAGAAGAATAAGTTAAAAGAAGAAAAAATACCCCTGTCCAGGTATAATCACAAACAAACTTATGAAGGAAACAATAAACTGAGCCCAATATGAACAAAGGTCTTTAATGAGATTATATACCCTGCGGCATACCGCGCCAATGGACAGAATCACACAATACTTCTTTACCGTGGGTTTCCACCGGCGTAAAATCGGGTTGCGACAAGTCTTCTCTCTAACACACTAATTAAAACGGCTTTACTCACGCGTGGTTCGGTGTATGTACCGACTAGTTTCGAGCCCATCGGGGGCTCTTCCTCAGGGTGAGTGGGGCTGGGATAGGTTCGCGGTCGCGGCGCGCCTCGCACCAGTGCGAGGCGCCACGCGTGAGTAAAGCCGTTTTAATTAGTGTGTTAAAATATGTCTCACGAAAGTTTAAATAATTTTAAGTCTTCTCTCTATCTTTGTCTTTGAAAAAACTGTGATGACAATATGTTTTATGTGATGGTTTTTGTCATTGTAAACTCACGGTTACAAGAACATTACGAGTACTTTATTCATGAATTAGCTGACACGGAAAACTTCGTTTCGCCTTAGAATTAATTTAGGTTGTGTTACCCAATTTGGTGTATTAATTTTGTATTAAGGGGCTTTTAGTTCTTTTATTGTTAGATTGATTTGTTAGAATGTGTATAGCAAGCTATCTTTGTAAGATTTTTTGTAGATCTTTTGAAGATATACAATTGTATATTCATTAAAATACACGGGATTACGTAGTACATTATTTTTATCTATCTCGTAAGGTTTAGCCAAGGTTGGCCATGTAAGCGCAAAAAAACATTTTTTTTACATCACACTACAAATCTTTGAAATTATCTTCTTTTCTCTATCACAATCTGCATGTGAAAAGCAGATAATATAATCTATTGATGAAATCTGTATTAAAATCCGTTATATAGTTTGAAAGATCTAAGGGAAGAGACATTCTTTTATAATATGTAAATCTTGAACATACCGATCCCTCTAAAGCATATGCTGGTTGAGTTTTACTTCCCAGCTGGTATGCTACAGTAGTCAGCAATCCTCGGTTTGAGTTCACTCGAATATCTCCAGTATTGTATAACACAAAGCATCCAGTACCATAAGTGGCCTTAGCTTGTCCCTTTTGCAAACACATCTGTCCCACCAAGGCAGCTTGTTGATCGCCAAGACATCCTGATATTGGAATACCCTGCAGTGGTCCACTTGCAATGTAGCCATAAATCTATAAAGAGTGACGCAAACCATTTATATAACATAGCCAGTCAGTCCACTATGGTTAGTAATACTATGTTGTTTGCTGATATTGTTTTTATTGTTGTCATTAATTTGTCTTGAAATTATTTGGAAATAACTTCTCAGTAACGCTTGTGAAATTATTATTTAAGTATGAAAGTCAATGTCACAGTTGTTTTATTGATAATAATAATTCCATAAATTTTATTAAATTAATTTCACTATAAGAATTATTTTGTTACCTATATATGTTACGAATGATGCTACGTAGATGTAAACTTCTACAAGGTTCTAGCGTATTATCAACTTGCAAGGGTAAAGTAAAGTAACAGTTTTTACATTCGATTGCCAGCCAAGTGAACACATTAAAATATAACGAGGAGATAAAAATAAAATGTGAATTGACAAGATTGTCGAGATTAAAATAAAATACAAACATATCTCAAATAATATCTTATACTACAATGCATAATACACCTATAAATACGAATGTCTAAATAGATACAAAACTGATTTCAATATTTTAAAATTATTCAATTAAGAATAACAAAACATTAATATAAATATATATCACAATAATAGATTGTGTGCTTTACGATGCAAGATGAAATAAACGAATTTTATTCTATTTTGCACAAATTAAAATCATCCTTTAAATTTAAAGGGTGCAGGATTAATATTTATCATTTCATAATGATGAGTATTCATCCTACATAATATTATTATTATCATATATTATCTAAATATTTTGACATTGTAAGTGATAACAGACAACTAATTAGTTTCCCAGACAGAATATGAGAGCCACTTATCAATACTGTGTTATGGCAATTTTTTATTTCAAAGTTCTTTTTTTAATAGTCACTAGTCAATTGTTTATTGCATTCCATAGTTATACATTGGTAGTATATAATTAGGTAATTTCAGTATGGACCCTGCTATCCATCCAATGAACTGCTGAAGAGAGTAGTTCAAAAGTACATTTAACAAGGAATTAATCTAATCTTAAGGTAAACAGAATATTCACATAGTTAATAGATTACTTAAAATGCTCAGTGAGCGAGTATTTTGTTATCAAATCATCTTACACCAATTGAAATCAAAATGAAAAGCTTGGAAAAGACCTTCGTGAAGGGACACTGCAAATCTATCAAATAACGTAGTTTAACTCAATAATTATACTATAGATGTATGTTATACTCATACAAAATCATGGATCAAAAGAGTTCCAAATACAGTGACAGCAACATACACACCTGCCAAATGGTGTAAAAAGGATAGTGTAATTAAAATAATAAGAAATAAGGGGACAGCTAGTGTTCGTCTACACTAAATGTATATGCAGGATGTGAGGTTAAAAGGAAATCATTTTTATTGGGATGCTTTCGAGTCTTCACTTTTGGTCCACTAGCGGCATATCTGCTTTTTTATCATATTATCTTTGGTTTAATTGTTTTTTTTTTAAATAATTTAACATATCGGAAATGGCTATAATAAACAAATAATTAACTACTCATTAAATATAATTCCTCCTTCTAATAAAAGAGAGGCAGTGACAGAGTACTTACATTGCCTTATTATACTGAACTTGAAAATAGGACTAAGTACATAAAAATAGTAATTAAGTTAAATGCAAATCTGTACCTCCGAACTGGATTTGATTTCTGGAAGAATTGATTTTGGCACTTCGAAGAATTTGAGCAATAAAGGGTCCCATTTTAAACTTTCAATGTTCATCATCATTGTTCTTGATGCATTACTGACGTCCGTAACATGTTTGCCACTGTTAGGGCCACCTGAAAATTACATATTTATTAATAAGAACAAAATTTTAAATGAAGAATTCAAGAAGACTTTTTAACAGTGGTAGAGAACGCAACAACATCTGTTGCACGAATGGGCCGGCTCGACCGGTGAAATACCACGACCTCACAGAAAACAGACGTGAAGTAGAACGAACTCTGCGTTTCGTCTGATGAGTGAGGAGGCTTAATTACAGTCCTCTTCCCCTTCTCACCCTTTTCCTCGTAAGGATAGGATGAGAACGGGAAAAGGAATGCATAGGGAGGGCGTAACGGGGAAAAGGAAATATCATTTTTCCTCTCTATCCCTCCTTTGACCTTTAAAGGAAGGCAGTGCATCCGCAACACATTTGCTTTTTGCGGATGTCTATGGGTAGCGCTTACATAATATCAGGTGATCCGCTTGCTCGTTTGCCACCTTCTACCATAAAAAAAAAGAAGAATAATAATAAAATTAGAATGAAATAAACATAATGTGATTTATAAATGTTTTATTATCTACTTGCTCACACATATTTTTGTATACCTGTTAAATTCCAAATTATCCAAGTGTCAACAGTACCAAAGCAACAAGTGCCTTTCTTCATAGCATGGTTTACAACATCGACTTTGTCACTAAGCCACCTCAGTTTGACTGCACTGAAGTAGGGTGACAGAGGAAGACCACATAATGGCTAGAATAGTGGATAAAAGTGCTTTAGAAAACAATTTTACTTTTTTTGGAATACAAAACTTGTAGAATAGAAATTAATGATATTTATTTTAATAGCATAAACAGTACTTATTTTACCTTTAAATAGTTCTTGTTCCTAGTTTTATTAGGGACACTGTCTAATAATTTATCTATTGTGCTTGTTGTTCTCATATCCAACCAAACTATGGCATTGTAAAGGGGTTTACCAGTATTTCTATCCCACACAATTGTTGTCTCTCTTTGATTTGTTACACCAACTGCTATTATATCCTGAAAATTAAAAAGAATCAATTAAAACATATTTAATAAACATCAAAATATTTTTTCACAGAAATTTTAAGACTCTATTTTTGTATTATTTTAAGTTAACATCTTATACAGGTTTAAAAAAATCGATGGTCTATTGTTTAAGAAAATTAATAAGTGCTGTTAAAGGATGGTGTTTGTCATTGTAATATCTTTATGACCTCCTCCTTAATCGTCATTGTTTCAGTCAATATTCATACAATGCTGGACATGTTTGCCAGAAAGATCGGGCCCCTTCGAGCCCCATCAAGTAGGCTCCTGCAAACTTAACCAGATCATTGGTTTATTGTGTCGAAAGCCTACCGATGCTGCATCGACTGCCACTTAAAGTTTGCAATTCTTCAGACAATGTCGGTTACCTTGGATCTACTGTGGATCATATCATCATAATCATTGCTCCTTACTAATACATATCTATTACCTGAGTTTTCATGGACTTAATTATTATCTTTATTGTCAGAGCTGGTCTTTGTTACAGTGAAGACATCTTAAAATGGGGAAGTGCCCGAAAAAGAGATAAGATATGTGAGGGAATCATGAAAAAGGACCAGTATGAACAAATACTACAGCAAAATGCTGTTGAATCTGATTTAAGATAAATTGGAAATGGTTTTTTTCCAGCATCATAGTCCAAAACATAGAAATTATGCAAAAAGAACATTCAAATCATGCAAAGGTTATTCGGAATATATGTTATCTAATGTATCTGCCATGTATATTTTAAATGTACTGTGAATAACATCTAACAAATAAAACAGATTAAACTTTTAAAGGTTTTTAAAAAAAATTCTTTTAATGTCAAGAAAGAAATGTGTACCCTACCCCTCTGGTTCACATACATAAGAAATTATTTATTTTTGTTTCAGTACATGTAGTATCTTTCCTATATTTATTAGCTTTATTGGGCTGTCCATGAAGCTATGGTAATTTATACAAATGAGACATTTATCAATGACTTAAAACAAATAAATAAAATAGCAATAGACAATTCAATAACAAGGTCAGATAGATAAAGTACATATTTGTTATTTAATTGCTTACATGTATGTGTTGTACTATTGTACCAAAGCACTTATGAATAAAAAAATAAAACAAAACAAATATATTTACTATCAACCCAAAACATTTTTGTTTGTTTTCATAAACTGACAAATTGTAACTGGTACTCTACATCCTTATTGTTTTAAAATTAGTTTATAACTAGCTTTTATCTACAGATTTGCTTGCAATGATTTCCCTATATACTTGACTATGATGTAAGACTAATTATTTTATATTTCTCAAGAACCATATTTCTGTGTGTAAAAAATCCATGGATTTTGGTTAGGTTCTTAAGGCACGGAAGTGCACATTTATAGTATTCAATTACGGTTACGAAATATACATAATGTTCATAGCATTGTCTTTTCTACATATAATTGTTATATACATAGATGTATGAACCCAGGATGTATCTTTTTAAGTGTGTAAAGATAATGTTGGTTATATAACCATGACGAAGATGAAAAATAAATATGAGCATATGGAATTTTATGTTTATATACTTCACATTCACTTCTACATATCAGTTAATGTTGAAAGGGGAGATAAAATGAATCACTCAATCAGAAGCAATAATCTGAAATAAAATTTGTTTTATATGTAATTGATAGCAAAAGGAAATTGCCAACATGATGTGAAGGCCAACAAAGAGGCGATGAAAATATATATAGTAATTCATTTGAAAGACTTTTTCAAAATATAAGTAATATTAGCATACCTTAGGACTTCCGCCTTGAAGAACCAATTGTTCAACTGCTTTTTCAATGCAGGTTATCACAACTTCCAAAATTTCAATTGGGTCTTGCTCTACCCAACCTTCTTGAGGAAAGTGTTGTGCCAATTCTTTCTGGTGAACAGCTATTACTTCAGATGAGTTTGCTTTAAATATTATAAAACGGGCACTAGATGTACCTTCATCAATGGCACCAACTAAAGGGCCAAATTTTCCAAAACTCGGCGTTATGGTGGAAGTGCTCATTTTATATTTATCTACTATTTTCTAAAAGAACGCGTTATAATTTGAATGCAAGCTATTGCGTAAATTGCATTGCCTGCTATAAAACTATGCAAATATAGTTACTAATACTAGATTATCACCAATGAAATTTTATACTTATACTATAGAATTAGATAGATATATTATACTATAATTAAAATTATAAGAAAAAAGAGGACAGCTAGTGTTTGTCACTTATGCGAAAATGTAAACATAAGAGTTATATGACGCTTAGATAAAAGAATTATATAGATCTGACATGAGCGTACACCCGTAAGGGTCAGCTGATATACAATGTGTGAAAATTACAATGCTGCCGGGTTATGTAAAATCTCCCTAATAATTATTATTATTTTCAATCAGTGTGTGTAAAAATGTATCTGTTGGAATTTACTATGTTCGGAAATGACGAGTATTATGGAAGACAGTTTATTTCGCCGTAAATATGACGATTTAACCCAACTTATCCATATCCAAAATTACTTAGTTTGGACAAGAGAAGAAGGCTTCAAAGATGATGTTTTTTTATTCTTTCAAATACCTATCAAAATCTTCAACAAGATTTATTCAAGTTTTTATCACGCAATTGTAACAATGGACTACGTCTTATTGTCAAAAAAACCCTTGTCTAAACCGGGATGCTCCAAAGTACTAACTAACTAACTAGAGTGGTGCGGTAACCCAAAGAGGACCTTGACCTTTGAAAACAACGGTCTGCACTCACTCCGATCCCGTGCCGTCTCTCGCCTTTTTCGTACTTGAAGTTGATGCAGGTCCTTCTCAACTTCATATTTCCAGTGATACCTGGGACAGACTGGGCGTTCGCTGTCCCAAGTATGCATGATGTACGTTTCTAAACAAACAAACCACGGGGACAAGAAATTAAGTACCTGTATAATCACTTGCATTTTTTTAGGATAACTACTTTTATTATTTTATATTCCTTGTACAATTTTGATTTGGGTACAGTGAAGCCCCAAAAATATGTCTTAATATACAGGACCTGGCCTGCACATCGAGTATACATCGTGAACCTGAAATAACTCGACGCGAATGCAGAGCAATAAGATTCTGAGTTTTTAGAAATCTGAAATTAACAAAATTATTATATTCATTAATTACTCAACGTTTATATTTGGTTTATAAATTTTGTTAGTTTCAGTTTATTGCGCATTACCACACGATTTAGGGTAATTTTCCAATATCACGTCGGGTATCCCTAACATTTCTTAAACACAATATAACTCGATCAAATTCAAATTGGCGCACAAGCTTAGTAAACAAAGAGCATATCAAATAGTGAACGACATTTTAAGACTACTATCTAGTTTGGTCGATCAATACCGTTAACGTGATAACAAATTAAATATTATTTTATATTATTATTGTCACCATAAATCGCTTAATATTAAGTTAATATTTTATTTATTGTACGTGTTTTTACAAATCTAGGATTAATTTATATGGAAACAGTACCGTACCGAAAATATAACCCTTCGTTCGTAACGAAGGGTTATATTTTCCGCTCATCATGGCTCTTGTAGTAGGCGACAAGGCTAGTTAACATGTTATATATTAGCATATATAAGATATTGTTAATTTTATAAAAATAATTATGTTATTTTTATAATCGAGTTAGGTTAGTCGAGGATATCTCACAAATAATAACAAATTTTATAATTAGCATCTCACTGTGTTGGTCACGATTTTATTTGTGACCAAACAAAAAAAGTGACACCCTGACAAGATAAAATGGGCAAAAAATTTATTCGATACATTAGGTTGAAATGAAATGTTTACTATTATAAATTTTATAAGCAACAATTTGATTTAGTTTAGTTTAGAAGTTTTATAAAATGTATTAGATGACCAGGTGAACTTCGTACCACCAAAATAGATTTATTTAACTATAACTTTTCCATAGCGATTATCAATCCTATTCCACCTTACAACTACTA
This sequence comes from Papilio glaucus, assembly GCA_000931545.1. Taxonomy (NCBI): domain Eukaryota; kingdom Metazoa; phylum Arthropoda; class Insecta; order Lepidoptera; family Papilionidae; genus Papilio; species Papilio glaucus. The sequence continues at coordinate 604,397 of JWHW01052848.1, read as the reverse complement.
TTCATGAAGATCGATAAATTGGCGTCATCGTGTGCGTCATCAGTTTTGTTTGTGAACAAATGATTTAAGTGAATTTTATAATTTTGTATTTGATAAATAAATATAGGTAAGTTATAGCTTCGCATTGAATATGCGAAGCTTTCTCGCGATATTAGATTAGGTAGACATTTATTAACAGCAGGTAAATAAAAAAAGATCAGAGATGCGTACATGCTATAAATGTATATACATTTTAGTCAAACGTTTTGCTTACTCGATAATCGTCGTCTTTATGACGTATTTTCATAAGTTGATTCTTGGTCAGTCTCTTTCCCCTGCATAGTCGAGGTTGATTGATGTTGTTACATCTACCTAAACCAAAATACGTACATAAGACAGATCGTGGTTCTGTTATTTCACAGAATATATCATTCAACGCACTTGCCCACACACTTGGTGCATTGCGAAGAAATCCATTAGTGTTCGTCTTTTTTCATAAGTCTGGCAGCGAAGTCATGTCTGTCAATTGGAGTGATTTAGATCGCTTCAGGGTACAGATGGCGTCAGCTAGACGTAAATATGGTGTTATCGGCGAATAGGACTATCTACACCGCGTATTCAAGGTATATCATTGGTGTACAGTGTAAAGAGGACTGGGCCTGATACCGAGGGCCAGGTCGAGGAAGTACGCTCAGGAGGATAGAGCCCGTCTCTTCTCTAAGTCACAATCTTGGATCCGCCACCAAATCGAAGTACACTCGCTCAGAAAATGATTTTAAAACCGACTAGAAGGTATCATCTCATAGAGAGCTTAACATAAAAGCCCCTTAGTGGATATAGGGCGGATGAGGAAAGCGAAATCTAATATATCTTTTCTAGATCTTTAATAAATGTTATTTTTATCCATGTTCTTTATTTTACTTACACCTATATCCATTTACAGGATTTTTTGCCTTGAAAAGCCCAATACCTTTAACCTGGTATTGCATAAAGAATAGGAAGAAATAGGAAATCTATGCCAATAATTGAAGATGTTGTTGCTTAAAAAAACAACAAAAAACGCTTACAAAATAGAATTCATTTACATTTTAATTTGTATTGAAAACTTCACTTTCATTCTGTCAAATTATCAACTATTTTTGTTGGCCACTTTTCTTAAAGACAGTTTTTCACAATACAATTTTTTTAGGTACTTTTAGCACCCGTGCGAACGCACGGGTGCTAAAAGTACCTAAAAAAATTGGATATTTTACCTTCATAATATTTCAATGAATATATACGTTCTCAAATAAAGTTTGTTTCAATTTACACTCTCCTAATATACTGAAGATGGCATTGGGGAAGGCGTACGTCACGCAATGGACTGATATAACATAATAGGCTGATGATAATGATGGCATTATACTGCTATTAGGCACGTGAAAATTTGATTAAGGTCTTTGGAAGGGAATGGGAGATATCCCAGAGGATACTCCATGTCAATTTGAACGGTGCTGAAATAAATCAAGCGCCATCTTTTGACAAATGATCTAACTTGTACGTTTGGCTCTACATTATTATACGAATATGTGATCACACTTACGAAATTGTTGTGCTAGATGTCTCTGTGAGTTTGATTTCCAGGTAAAGTTTCTTCCTTGTGCACCTGATCTGCATTCATAATAAAAGAAATAAATAAATGATTTACTATTACTGAATTATATTATATATATTTCATAGTATGTTCCATATTCCATACCCGTTCACCTGACATAACATTGTTAAAAAAGGTTACTTATTGCAATAATTAGTGATCATTTACCTCAATTTTAAAAGTACCGTGACTGTGGACATAACACTTTTGTATGTGTAACAAATTACGATAGGGATTAAACTCAGTTGTTTTAATAACAAGAAAATAATTACCTTATATAAACATTTGTAAGTTTGTTATTTTATTAGTAATTAATCTGAATGTTGCTTTATATGTTGAAACACAAACACTATTTTAATTTATTTTACCAATAAAGTTAGTGGACACACAATTACAAAAAAATGTACATATATTTTGAAATTGACCCTTATATCTTTAATCAAATCTTATTTAATGTCTAGATTAGATAGTATTCGAATCATAAAAATAGCATTTGCACCTTATGTTCCCATTTAGGATGGTTTAAAAGCTCAAACAAATATAATATATAATTTATTATAATATTTTCTGTTTTGGAAATTTGTTTTTTATTTCACTGTGATCTTCTAGTGCATAGAATATAAATGTCATAAGGTCAAGGACTTAACAAAGATGATGCTCGCTAGTATGCCTTAAAGGCATTCCATAAGTTGACATAACCAATAATATTAAAGTTATTCGGTTTGTATAAGAGGTGTATTCAATTAAATCTTTAAGTAATTTTGTACTTTTTAGTTTTTGAATTCGGTTTTTTTAAACGCAGTTTTTTTTTTACTTTTTAGTGTCCACAATACATGAAAACAAACAATAGTACATAGTACTAAACACATCCTATCCCTCTACTGCGCGGCTTTTGAACTTCACTTGCACGTAGTTTTTACTTACTTTGTGGTTTAATCTCTTGATATCTTCTAAACTATTGGGCATAATG
>JWHW01052848.1:582588-601436 GCA_000931545.1 Papilio glaucus | reverse complement strand
AAAAGGGCGATATAAGGAGCACCCATAACCGACGAGCATGTATGCGTAGATGTATGAATGTAGAAGAAGCGGGAGAGGTGTGCCAGGATTGCGCCAAATGGAAATTATCTCTGCCTACCCCTCTGGGTTACGGGCGTGAGCGCATATTTATTTTACTTGTGCTTGTCTGTGTCAGAGTTGTTCAATAAACAGTTATAACAATCTGTGGTAATTGTAATTATCTAACTTGAAAACAACGAAAAATTCAATATTTTTTCCTTAATTGAGTGTCATTATTTCTTTTCTATATTTGTATGATATTTTTAATAATCACAAAATGTTTGATTGCTGGTCTTATATATTTTTATACTAAAAAACCAACGAGTCGTAAACTGTTGAAAAGAGATCACTGCTTAAATCCAAATTAAAGATATTGAAGGCGCGCTGCCGAACTTTAAAGTACGAGTAGGTACGCTATTATCTAGAAACACCTTAAAAGATATCAGTTTGGAGAAGCAGCAGACAGGAAGTTGCGTGAAAAACTCATGACTTTGAAATGTCGATCTAAAAGATGGCGAGAATAATTTGAGGCACAGTTGTCTTGGATTTAAACAGATTAAAAACAAAAGACAAAAGATTCTTTTGTTTTTAATCTAAAAAGGGGTAAAAAACAAGACATTCTTTTATTACACCCCTCCAGTGTCAATGTTTTATGACAAGTTTGCTCTGCTTTCCTAACGCACGGTTTCCTGCTGTTGATTGTGGAGTGACCCAATTTAGTGAACCAATGCACCTAATGAAAAAAAAACCAGCCAATCGATTTTTAGTATGTTACCTCACTGCAGGGAAACACAGGCCTTCTTTCCGAGAGGGATGCTCCCTAATTGGCGACAACTCATATGCCGGACAACTCATATTAAGTACAGCCTGAAATCATATGTTTAGTACATATGATTTCAGTCTGTACTTAATCAGGGAGCTTACTTTGCATGACATATTAATATAAGTCTGTGGTAAAAAATGTTGATAATGATTTCTTTGACTAGAATTAAGAATCACATCTAAAGAAACAAGCCATTAGCGTAGCATTAAGGCAGGATAGTACGAGCGTTCTAGTAAATTAGTGCTTTAGTTGCTTGCCTTTTGTTTCTTTTCAGCACTTTACCTCGCATTGTTAAATTTCTTAATGTAACGGCGCATTTTCGCTCTCTGTCTCGCACTTTGTGTAGCAATTATTTTGCGAGTGCAGTTAAATGCCTTTTAGTAAAACTTGTCTGGTAGACACATTGAAGTATTATATAATATTATGTCATAATACATTTTAAGTAAAATATACTATCACAATTGGATGGATACAATTGTTATGAGACCGTGTGTGGCTTCCAGTTTCCTTATGTAGGAACCAGGTATACACTGTTAAGACAGTAAAATATCCAAGTGGTAATGGACTAGGTACATAAGATGGATTCCTTTAGGATTTTCAATATGCATCAACAACTGGCCAATAGGTGCAACTGATCTTTGATTCTAAGTGGCTTTTATTGAGATGCGGCACATGATGTATAATTGAAATTTTGTCGCTACTTATTTCAAGCATCACTATGAGACAAAGATGATATGTATTTTAATTTCTCTATTATATCGTGGATATTGACATTTACTGTTGCAGTAACATTTAATTCTTGTCGTATTAAATTGTCTTCGAGAGACATGTCACTAATACCTACGCAAAGATAAGTGTATCAACCCATCGTACACTTTTCTTTAATTTGGGTTTATCGCATTTATTTAATTCACAGTCATTATTTACAAGCTTGAAAATATTGTGAATATATGTTTTGTCTTAAATAATAAATAATAATGTTACCATTGTCATAAAAATATGTTATTCAACTAACATTAAGGACGCGCCATCATCCAATTTAACATAATCATAAAGATGATTATGCAAGTGTGATTGTTAAAGTTTATTAGTAAAGACAAATAAACTTTTACAATCTCGCTTTCATAATCAACTTACCAATAGGATTATATTTCCATTATCGCCTTCTCTGTCCATTAAACGAATCTGCAGCCCATTAGCTTATTGCTTGATGCAGACATCAAGTGAACCGCTTGCTCGTTTGCTACCTTCTATATAAAGGGACCAATTAAAAAAAAATCCTCTTTCTGTGTTTGGATTGGTGATGGGAAATCAAACTGGGTATTTATATGTGGCCTTGCTAGTACACATATGGCCTTGCTTACCGCCCGCTCGTCGTATCTCTGCGCTTTGTTTAAGTATTTATATGTTATTTGTACGGAATAATATGTTCAACCTCTACCGATAGGGCGGTGCTGAAAATCGGAGTCATGGACCCCACAACCTAAACTGAGCGTTGTCCTATTCGTTTGATGCTATGCTGTATTTTCCAGTGGTTTCATTTCCCCGGAACAGTTTATTTTCCTGATAATATGAATATCTAAAAACATGCGCGTATAAATGTGTAAAAATTTCAATACGAACGGTACAGAACTTTAGGATTTCGATTTTGAACAAACGACCATTAAATTGATAAATAAGATACCAAAAAAAAAATACTTTCAGTCAGGGAGAAGCTCGTGAGTGTCGTGAGATAATAGATTTTTAATGTATAATATTTTAATAATACTTTAGAAACAAACAAGGCTGCGGCTGCCTGCGTTTGAATAACAGGAAATTGGTTCAAGGTGGAAACAGGTAAGATTACTCTCTCACTAACACGGTAATGGTTTATGGTTGCACAGTAATAAGCGTACAATTTTCTTGAATGATACCAGTGTTATGAATATTTATAAATAACTGGATAAAAGTATCTATTTTTTTCTATATAACAAACATCTCTTTTAAAGCAAGAAAAAAATGACCTAGTGGTTTAACTGATACCAAGCGCCCATGTTATATACATACTCGTAATATTCAAAACAAAAACACTGTACACATGGTTAAACCACCACTTCTAGCAATGTACCCTACATTGCTAGAAGTGGTAAGAAAACGTAGTCGTTTTGGTATAGGCTTGGGGAGTTTGAAGTATCTGGCCTCTAAGAATAAAGTGCATTCTTTTCTTGAGTGATCGGTCTTGAAACACCACAATAAAAATACCAGTTATGAGGTGAAATAAGTATCAAACTAGCTCATATACCTATTAAATTTCTATCTTTATTATACCTTTATATGTGTTATGCCATATATCATATGTGATGGTTGCAAAACGCCTACAAAAAACTATTAAATCATCCGTATATTTTGTTTCGCGTAAGTTTCGTTCTTGACAGTGACAGTGTTTTGACACAAAGCTAATGACTGGTCCGACCGTCGTCGCGCGGCAACGCACGTAAGACAGAAAAACGGCCTCGTCAGATGAAATAAATGTAGCTTTATTTCAATGTTAAACGCGGAATCAATTTTAAAATAATTTCGGCGAGGACATTAAGAAATGATTTAACTTGAATCAATAAAATAATATAAGTAAAGTATATGAATAAATCTATTTCTATCACCGTAAGTTCAGTCCTTACAACGGTTTTTACTTAAGAGTAATTTGATACAACTATTCAAATTAAGTGTTTGGTTGTTTATCCCAAGAGAATAGGTTTTTTTTTTTAAATTTAGGGTTTTTTTAGGAGCTCGTTGTAGCCAATTCATTTTACGATTTTTCGTACGTAAATTAAGAAAACGTTTATAAGTGTAAGACTGATCGGGGTATCCACAATCCATTGTGTACTTTGTACAACTATTCCGCTGTAGTAAGGTGCAATTTTGTAGCAAAGTTTGTTAGGAATTTGATGCTGCGACTCTGAGCATAGTAGGGAAAGGATTTCAGATGTTGTATCCGGACCTAAATTAAAACTACTTGCCGGCGCATGTAATAAGTCTACTTTCTCTACAAGTATTAAGTTTCCGAGCAAAAATTGAAAAACTCTCGAAATTGTTAATACAAATTACGCGTATCGAAGCGCCGCGCGCTACCTGCAATGTCACAAAGGTTGCCTTAACCAGTAAAATAATAAAAAAAAAAACAGTTTACTTGAGTACTTTATGGAAGTTATTTTTTTAAGCAATATACTTATTGCAGTCAAAACGATTTTAGCCTAGGTGCGTTATACGATTTTTGGTAGTTGTGATGGTAGTGGTGATGGTAATGGTTGTGGGAGTGGTAGTGGAGGCGGTGGAGATAATGGTAGTAGTAGTATTGGTGATGGCGATCGTGATCGTGGTGGAGGTGGTGATGGTGATGGCGACGGTCGGGATGGTGGTGGTGACGGTTGTGGTAATGGTGATGGCGACGGTGGCGATGGTGGTGGTGGTGATGGTGGTGGACTACCAGGTTTTTATTCACCCAATGTAACGAAAACTCTCTATAAAGATAATGAACTCTCAATATTTTTGTAACTAGCGTTATTAAACAATAAAAATAATTTATTTAATAATATTAAACATTGATAAATACGATCATATAAATAACATATTAAAAGATAATTACAAAATAATTATCTTAAAAGCATAATATGATCAAGTAAAAAGTGGAGCATTAGTAGTCTAAAAGAAGATAGGATATTCGAGATAAAATATTTAAACTTATTTTAGACAGTTATAATTAACAAACCATTACATTATTACAGATTTAGAAACAATAAAATAACTTATATAAAAAAACATACAGACGAATTGATAACCTCCTCCTCCTTTTTGAAGTCGGTTAAAAAGCGCAACGTGTGTTTTCGTATTGATTTTTAGCAAAATTATACAAAGTCCGAACAAACTGTTCGGACTTATTAAAATAAAGTTTTCCCTTATCAAAAGAGGTTGTTCGAGTACAGTGTTCACGTTACGAAAATATATTTTTCAATTGAGTCCAAAATAGGTTTAGAGGTATGAAATATAAGTAAAAAGATATAATATGGTAAAAGAATCATGATATAAAAATGTGTAAAAAACAATACGTTAACACACTAAAAAATCTAGCGTATGTAGACACACCCAGCATCCTACATCTATGAGTTAGGACGTCGAGCGACGAGATGTAAGGCTTATATATGAGGTTGAAGGCATGTTATACGAAATGAATATAAATCTTTAATGGACTCAAAATTAATATGAATTGATGTTCTAGGTTATTATAGGGTATACGGGTTGAATCCCGAAAGTGATGCATGGCAATTTTAAATGATAAACTTGTGTTGGGGCGTATTCTATCGTCATAATTAAGTATATATTTATTTGAGTTCTAATATGGAATACGGTGCATGACAGAATAAAATCACTAAATATGAAAGATGCATAGTGGAATAAAATATTTATATTTAATGCCAACTTCTTATACCAGCCAGATGTGGTTGGGAATTTTATAACTTAATTACACTTTGGTTTGGGAAGAGTATGTTTTAGCACTGCGTGTTAATAATATACTTAAAACCATGTCTTAGGGCTTCGGCACTTTGATAATGGGAATACGGCGTCTTAGAGGATTGCTTCTATGACACGTCGAATTACATTTTTTCGGAAGTTGACTCGGATTGTACTGGTGAGTTTTGAGGTCACCGCCTCGGTGCTTAAATATAGATGCTTGTTGGCCTTACAGGTGTGTGTATGCATACTTTTAACAGCATTGTGTCGTGTACGGTAAATGAGTTTGCTTGCAGGCTCTGCAGCGTGCATTGAAGCTTACTGTGGGACAATATAGCGTCGTGATGGTTATACGGGTTGTCTCCGGCACTCTGCGCCAGACCATGATGCTTATTGTCTGTAAATGGTACCTCTTCTGGTGGATCATTGCCCTGGGTCGATGAGTTGACTTGTGGCAGGTACTTGAGTGGTTCATAGCTGTATAGACTCGTCGTATGGTTAAGGTTGATGGAGGGTTTTTCTCAGATATTGTCGTTTGCTGCGATATCTCGTGCGCGCCTTGGGTGATGTATGGCAGTGATCTTAGGATTGCTGGGTGTACGTTAGCTAAATGGTTGTAGCTTGTATTGCAGTATGACGCTTATCTACCTTAGCTTTGCTCAAGTCGGGTCTCTCCATTACGGGATTACAGACTGTCTGTCCTCTCATGATTTTAAACTTTAATTGACGGCCCGTAAAGTATCCCAATTGAAATATTGATGGCGAATTGTTGGTGGGTTATGCAAATTTGATCGAAACCCACATTTTACTCAACGACAACAATACTCAACAAGTTTGCGATTATTACCACAACTGATATACATTTTATAACTTTGGCTAAATCTACCCTGGCTATAGTTGGTGGAGCATATTCATTTGCCTTATGCGTGATGGTAGCTGGCTGCAGCAAAGCTCTCAAGGCTGCGGCAGTAATCGCACAACGTGGGACCCCATCCCTTGAGGCGAGCAATGGACTCAAAACCCGCTCTGCAGGTCGATAATCTTTTGAAAGAAATGCGATTTTCTCTGGTATCGGGTATTTTATAAATAAAATTGTAAGCCTCTTACAAGTGTTTTTCATTGAAGCCTTTGCAAGCGCGAAGGGATTTTAGCACTTTAATAAAACCTTTCTAGAACTTCATTACTCTAATATTCCTCCAAATATAAACTCAAAGAACCAATTACTATAAAAACAAAAGGTAGAACAAGACCATCATTTTAAGAAATTATCATTGGCCGAATAATTAATATACCTTGGGAAAGATCATAATGAATTTCATCCTGATCACAAATATTTTCTAAGTCGATTTTATATCGACTTCGCTTCTAATTTCTCTTACACATTTATACGGGAACGGTTACACCTTGAATTTACTCTCTCACAAATAACTATAGTTTGTACACAATAGCCAAATAGGTAAATTTAGAGGTTGACAACAACGCCTCGTTTCAAACTAATTCGAAAAGAGCCACCTGCAATTGTGAATAATTCCGGACTTGCCGAAGTTGAGCAAAGTTACCTTTACCGTGAGCGAGACGGAGAGAATACTTCTGAAATCGGTAGACAACGGCATTGCAACGAACATTTCGAGGCGAAATTTTCAACTGAATTACACCCGTTGTTGTTTTTAGTTAAACTAGTGCTGGTAAAGACAAAACAGTTCGGTACCTTTTTATACTGGCTTTGTCAACTATTCGATTTTTTGTTCAGACTAGCATAAGTACTAGCAACAAAAGAAATATAAACAGCTTTTGCAACATTAATTAATGATGATGGACTAAATTTCGACATTCCGGGCAAATACTAATGGTTTAAATTTCAAGGGGCAGTGGGCGCTTAACTGAGGTTTAGCTTAAAGTCAAGTAGCTCAAGTAAAGTGAAGTTGAAAGTACTCGATGAAAAGTAGTTACAAAAGACGGAGGTTTTGTTAGAGATAAGTGGAGAAATAACACAAAACTGAAAATTAGGAATAATGATGAATGGTAACTAAATCATAATCTATATTTATATATTTATTCATGTATAATATAACATATTGTATGCATATGAATATTAGTATATTCTTTTTTAACATGTAATTTCCGTGTAGAGCACCTATTTATTTTTAATCTCTTTAATGCACGGTCGACTGGAAGATAATGCTTCAGGCATTAAGCCTGCCATTTGTACATGTTTTGTGCTGTGTAATGAAGTTTTAAAATTAAAAAAAAAATCGTATATGACGATAATATTCAAAAATAACAATCAATAATATTAGTGTTAGGTAATAATAATGAAGACGTCGGTATTCATTAACTATTTGTTGCCATTAAATACATAGGTACTTACACTACAACGACCATTAAAACATGTTAACGTGAGAAGATGTTTAAAAAATTTATTATGATGAATTTATGAATTCCAATTTACGATCTTTAAAAGGGTTCGGAGTGGATATGCAACAATCAGTCGGTCGCTAGACGTCTCACGTGACAACACGTGGACACACTGTCGATCGTAATCTCGACGCGCGCGCAGATTTACTTATTTTTATACAATGGCTATAATATCTCTTGTATTGTTGTTAATAATACTTCTTATTATTTCATTTTCAAGTGTTACCAAACCGAAAAATTATCCACCAGGTATGTATGTAATTTAATCTAGCAATTTAATGCATAACGAAGTAATTATATTCTTTAAAAAGAAAGTACAATTTTTTATCACAAAATGTTTACAAGCAACATACGTAAACTGAAATTTACTAAAGGAAGCTTTTAAATCGATGGGGTGTTCGTGAACATTTTCGAATATTGATTCCATCCTAACACAATGACAAATGGCTCGTTGAACAAGAATTGTCAAGTTAAATTTAGAACAACAATGCCATTGGGAATTATTGTATGCTCTAATTTATTATAGCATGAAATTAAATAGAAATAGTGTTCATTTTATATATATTAATCATTATTATTTATCAATATTGTAGTAATAATGAAATAAACGCAATTAAAACAATAATATATTGCTCAATATTAAAGAGAAAATCTAACATATTATTTTATCAATTTTTACCATGAACCTGGTAGCTGAAATACAAAATGATAATATTAATAATTTGAAAGCTATTAGTCTGTTAACATATTGTCAGCTCCAATTACCATTGTTTCATATTTTGTACATTAATTCTTTTACATGTTATATTTAAATTGAAAACAACTATTTCTGAAAGAAGACGATAAAATAAAAGCAATTAATTAATCTGACACTTGCCGCAACCCGAACCAGCAAATCATACCTTTCTCAATTCTAGTCACAACATCCAAAACAACTCAGCCCTCACAACCATACATTAAAGTGGGGACTAGGGACTATATATATGTTTTATTATTTTTATGGAAGGAGGTGCAATGCAACACGAGGTCTACCTGATGTTAAGTGACCGCTATCCATAGGCATTAAGCGAAGGAGTCGTTGCATACCTTTAATGTACATGGAATAGGGTATAGATATAAAAAAGGATATTGCCTTTTCACTATTCATTCCCCCTTCTTAATCCCCTCCTTGTCCAATCCTCATTCCGTAATACTCTTTTCCATCCTATCATCATGAAATGAAACTAATTTTACGGATTTTATCGCGTTTAATTTTTATTTTAAGTCAACTATGTGTAGTATCTGTAAAACACCAACGCTTCAGGAAGTCTGCAATTGGTAATCATGTTAAAACGTCCCCCGCAATTATAAGATTTGATAATCTACATCATCAGCCTATATCAGTCCACTGCTGGACATAGGCCTTCCCCAATGTCTTCCACAGTATGCGGTCCTCCGCGCATCGCATCCAGCGACTTCCTGCCGTCCTTATGATGCATCGATCCATCTGGTAGGAGGGCGCCCTACACTTCTGGTCCCCATCCGTGGCCTTCATTCCAGCACTTTCCACCCCCATCTGACGTCACTCGCTCGACAGATGTGACCGGCCCATTGCCACTTCAGCCTTTTGACTTTAAGAACTATGTCGTCTACTTTAGTTCTCCGTCGAATTTCTTCGTTCCGAATTCTGTCCCTTAGAGAAACACCGAGCATGGTTCTCTCCATCGATCGCTGTGCGATTTTTAACTTATGGACCAGACCCAGCCTGTCCAACCTGTCAGCGTCCAAGTCTCTGCGCCGTAGATCATTGCGGGGAGGACGCACTGATTAAAGACTTTCGTCTTTAGGCATTGAGGTATTTTCGAAGTGAGGATGGAGCGGAATTTCCCAAATGCTGCCCAGCCTAGTCTATCAATCTCTTCGTTGAAGTTACCCCGGCCAAGCCGAATGGCCTGACCGAGGTAGACATAATCTTTTACCACTTCAATAACTGCATTCCCGATGGTAACTGGGCCAGGGACGATACGCTCCTTAAACATGACTTTTGTCTTATCGACGTTCATCTGTAGCCCCACGCATCGGGAAATCGGCATTCGACTGAGATCCTCCAGCGATTCAACCATTATAACCACGTCATCAGCAAATCGAACGTGCGAGATGTATTCGCCGTTGACGCAGATTACTTGCATTTTCCAGTCCAGCCTCTTAAATATATCTTCAAGTGCAGCGGTGAGCAGTTTCGGGGAGATGACATCCCCCTGTCTGACACCTCTCTGCAGCTTGATAGGCTTAGATTGCGTGTCCTGGACGCACAGTCATTGTCGCAGCGTCGTAACGTACGTCGACATCTCAGCACCTCGATATAGCGGTGGTCTATGCGGCAGCGCTAAGGATTCCAGAACTGACCAACAACTGGCCTCGATAGAGTCAAAGGCTTTCTCGTAGTCCACAAAAACCACGCATAGTGGCAGATTATACTCCGTAGTTTTTTCTATAATCTGCCTAAGGGTATGAATGTGGTCTACGGTATTGTAACCCTTTCGAAACCCAGCCTGCTCTGGTGGCTGGTACTCATCAAGCTTTTGGGCGAGACGATTCGTGATAACCCTAGAAAATACCTAATATACGTGGCTCAGGAGTGAGATGGGTCTATAGTTCTTCAACAAAGTTTTATCACCCTTCTTGAAGAACAAGACAACCTGACTCCTGGTTTGTGAACGAGCGTGTGCAGCATAAAGTTTGCCATAAAATTGATAATCTACAAATCCTCGCAAAATAATATTGCTTCCTACTAAGTTAAATTACCTATTGAAATTAAAAAAATAATAATTTCAATAGAAGGGATGGCTAGGTTAAAAAATTAAAAACTTAAACCTATATATATGCTTATACAACTGCAAGATATACCATGGGCCATTGGAAAATTAATAAAATAAGAGGGTACTTCGCCAGCAATTTTGAAATCATTCCTGTACTCGAAAAGTCGGGAACAAAAACTTTACATAACCGAGATGAAATCCGTAAAATTAGTTTAATTTAAATATGAAGTATTAACGTAAATTAAAGAAATCACTATTTCATACTTAAATAATCCACATTTTTTTATAATTGAATGATTATCTAATATGCAAGTTATTAAATATACCCGGTTTTATATAACACAAAAAAATTTGTCGACGAAGCACGGACAAAGCATGTAAATATATTAAAATTTTCTAACTTACTACATAGTTTTGATAAGTATGTTTAAGTAAATAAATTTTAATACGATACATTAAAATACTTTGTATTTCAATGTAATGTGTTTAATTAACTATGTACGAGTAACGTCATAACACAGTAAATGTCATCTCACTACAATGGCTTGCTGTGTTCTGCATTATTAACCGTTGTGGTCAGTAGTGAATTCAGGGTCCCGGTGACAGCGACCCACAGTACCATGTCTACACAATCACGAGGCCTGTGAAGCGATCTTAAACTAATTACAACGGTTATAAATGTAATAATGGTTTAGGATAAAATACATAGGAATGCAAGTCACATCTACGTTCATTTTTCATTTTCGTTCAATTCAACTAATTAATCGATAAGTCCAGTTTGAGCGTAAATTTCAAGATTTTTTTACCTTATGTTATATGAGTCACCGTCAGAGTATAAGCACCGTTAGTTTATAATCTCACTAACTTACATAACTTTATGTAAAATTGTGAACTGAACTAAATATTTACAATTTATCATATCATATATCAAACGTAACAAACCAATTTTTCTCTGATAAACATCTCTTTAAGATTTGCAGATGCATTGCCTAACTTTAATGGACAGAAAGAAGACTTGATAAACAGAAAACATTCCTTTACCTATCCATCCCTTAACCAATATCACCATCAATAAAAAATCGATGAAATAGCTCTGCTTCCCGATCGTATTAAATGAACTTGAGGTATTTGCCTGAGTGGTCTCGGCCCATTCCTGTAACAGCGGCGTTGTATTGAATCTACAACAATTGGAGTACCGATCACTGTTGTACATTTCATCGCTTCTTGAGCACCCATTTAAAAGCAGTCAAGCTCGTAACTTACAGATTATCCTTCTTTTGTATGTTACATTGGTCGAAATACGCTAAGTTAAAGCGTCACCTTCAAAGTCGGTTGACTTCACCATAAACACTTCAATGAAATTAAAAATTTATATAATAGTATCCAATTGTATACTTGTTTTGGAAGTTTTGAAATATGCATTAAGTTTTTAACTTCATTTCTATCCCTAGAAAAAAGTATACAGCTCAATTTCGAAGTATCATTTTTGTTCTTAGAAAAAAGTATATAGCTCAATTGCGAAGCATCATTTTGGCTCCTAGAAAAAAGCATGAGACCCAATTTTGAAGTTTTTTTACAGCGAAAAAAAATATTTTTACATTCTTTTGGAAATATGGGAAACATAATATGTATTTCGCTTCGTCCGCATAAAACGATTTTACTTCATAGTATTGTTTGTGAAATTCTCAATAAATATTGGTGTAAAATATCATTTTATGGACATATTATTTTTTATAATTCTGTATATCCTTAAAGTTCTAGTTTTTTTAAATATATTCATTTGTTTCAGGCCCGCAATGGTTACCGTATTTTGGATGCAGTAATGTCGTGAATAAATTAACTAAGAAATACGGATCACAATGGAAGGGTCTCTCCGTTTTAAAAAAAGCGTTCTCTACGAATGTATTGGGTTTAAAAATGGGCACCGAACTAGTTGTTGTGGTTTATGGAGAAAAAAATATACGAAAGGTATTCAAGGAGAAGGAGTTTGAAGGCAGACCGGATAACTTTTTCATAAGACTACGCTGTCTTGGAAAGAGATTGGGTAAGAATTTATTCAATTTTGAAATTAATGTATTAAAATATTAAATAAATTATGCCACCCGTCTTTGCACGTAAACATTTTTTTAGTTTTTTTTTGGAAAATTTTGTATCTATTCGTGGAATTATAGATATAGCAAAAAGTAAAATGTAGAGTAATTAAAGAAAGTTAAAAACATAATTTTATAACATTGCAACCGATAGTAGGTATAGTTTGCCTAAATTTAAAAATTAAATAAAATGTCTATTCAAAATTTTATGGTGCTCGGTTGAATCGTTAAGGCATTAATCGGTCACAAATAATCAACCAATTTATGAACTACCTGCCAAGGTACAAGGTATAAGGTACTTTTGTGTGAAATTTGCCTACCCTTATTAGCGATTAGCATTTTACTTTTTGTTCTTAATTTCTTTTTTGTTTTTATTTTTATTGTATTTGTAAGTTACTTGTAACTTAAATATCCTCATCTTTAGGAATTACATTTGCTGACGGTCCTTTATGGAAAGAACACAGACAGTTCACTGTGAAACAACTAAGAAGTGTTGGGTTTGGGAGAACGAAAATGGAGCTGGAAATCCAAGAGGAGATGTTCTGTATATTATCAAAGCTTAATAAGACACGTGGACAACCTTGTAATCCCATGAATGTGCTAGCTACGGCCGTTATGAACCTTCTATGGACCTATATTGCAGGTAGTTGTAAAGTATTTTATTATTATGATTAATTAATAGCTTCTTTATTAGAGTCACTCGCTAAGTAAAGTCAAAGTGAATTTTGACCGCTGTGTCGGTCAAAATTGTTCCATCCAAGACCTAATTAGTGGAATGCAAAGCGATGCCAGTGATTAGTTATTTCGTTCTACTAAATAAAGATAAGAGTTATAGAAATCGTTTCTTTCAATTTGTGTACTCAATCTAATTCAATGAGTACTATCTTGACTGTCGCCATCGGTTTCCTGGGCGTTCGTGTATCGAACGACTTTCAATTCCGTGATCACTTTGGAGTTAAAGACACTTCGAAATGTGCTCAATGCGCGGAGGTATTTTCTGTGAGATCATTCTGCAGATTACTTTAAGGGCACTTTTGCCTCGTGAATACTGTCAGTATCTCCAGTCTGAAGATAAATACCATTTGACCGCACACAATAAAGAGATGATTTCAACTGTCGAATTTGGAAATTACCAAATTAACTTTTTTGCCATACCACATTCCGGAATCTACTTTCATTCGCTCTTAAAAAATTACCTAACCCGATTTGATAATGGCTAGATAGTTCACATTTGTTTTAAGCGAATTTATGGACTTTATATGTAAATATGGATGTAGCAAGGTAGGCCCTATAAGACACCGCGGCCTTTCTTTCTTGCTTATTGTTCGCGCATTCGCTCCAAATTTTAAATGTTTTATAATGTTACTCTTCGAGCGAGAACTATTTATTGACAAGTATAATGTAATTGTTGGTTCGATGGAAATAATGTGATTGAAATGGACGAAATTATATAACGTCACACTGGTTTATCTACAGTGCAGCTGGGTATTGTACCAAATGAAACAAGTGAATTTGAACCAATCCGATGATAATATCACTTGCTTCGTTGAATAGCCGCATTGTTAAGATGTTACCGGATCCACACGTTCGATTACTACAAGGTTCTGTTTGAACGAACGACTTATTTAGACTTCTATGTTGCAAAACGATTATATTTAATATCGCATATTATCTAACTGTGAATTGAAAAGCAATTGAAATCCTTTAATCAATTATTGTTGAATGGGATTAAGCTTTAAACGTTAAACCTATCTTTAAAATTCACGCGTTGGTCTTGTTCTTTTACTGAAATATTTCTGTCAACAAACTACTATATTTGTTCTATCAAACCTTTACCTTTTATCATAGGATTGTTGTCATTGTAATTAAATTTCAATTAAAAGGCGACATTTTCTGTCGCCAGTATTGTCCTTTTCATTTCAGAGAATGGAACTCGGGAATATTACGGGGTGTGAAATATGAATATCGACAACATCTGATTTTGTTAAAAAATTATAAAATCCACGTTAAAATGTGTCTATTACATAATATAAGCAGCATTTGTTGTATTTGTCTAGGAGAGCAAATAGAAGAAAATCGCTTGAAGCATTTACTAGAATTAATAAGTGCACGATCCAAGGCATTCTCCATTGCTGGAGGTTTACTGAATCAGATGCCTTGGTGCAGATATATATTTCCAGAGATGAGTGGTTATTCTCTTATAAAAAGGATGAACGACCAAATATCTGCTATTATCGAGGTAATTTATATTTACTACAACTATCAATTCAGACTAATGGCTAATTAAAGTCACGATTGGCAATCAAAACTATCCAATCGTGTTAAATGTACGTGCGGGAACAATTTCCAAATAGGACATATTAATACTTTTAAGGTTTTCGCAACCATTATGATACCGACGATACTAATTGTACAAATTGAGCTTCCAAATACTTTTGTGTTGTTGTGACAAACTTGTTGTTAAGCAACCTTCGCGACAAGCGGAAGAGTTTTACTTGCAAATTATAAGAGTGGCGTAAGGAAGAGGGCCTAAAGGCAAGTGATAAGGTAGATTTGACACCGTCAAATTGTGAACTTCGTTGGTTTATAATCTTACTAGCGATTTTATACGTTGTCGGCAAATAGTTAACTGAACGGATCATTGATCTCTTCAAATTGTGAAATGATATTTTGCTTGCGTTAACACGTTAAAATTTAAGCCAGATTTGTAGGTAATTCTGTAGTCACCTTATTTGTATAAGGTCTGTTAGATTAGACATAATACTCAGTTAAATTTTTTTTTATCAAATAAAGTACAGATATGTTATATTTAATAATAAATTTTGAAAATGGTCGGTAAATTCAACAGTGGTACAGCCCAACAAATTCTGTTGCACGAATGGGCCGGCTCGACTAAATAAAAATTATTAACTCTTTCTTACCGTATTTGGAAGAAAAATGTTTATTGCAATTTTTAATTGCAAATCTAGTAAAATAATTGTATGAATTATATCTTATATTTCAGGAACACATTGAAAAGCATAAAATGATGTCAGTCGATGGAAATGATTTTATGTATGCATTTTTAGAAGAAATGGAGAGTAAGAAAGAAAGTTACACGGGTAAGCAATTAATTAAATTGTAATAACGCCCGCTTTGGATGGTCAAATTTTGTTCAACTAACACCAGTGTCAAGATAAATGTCATGCCAAACTGATTTCATTTTATATAAAATCGGACATTTGACAGTTATCTTTGATCATCTTTTCAAAGATATAAGATAGCTAAGGGTCCGTCGCACGACCCTTTGTCATCATGTGTTGTCATATTAGGTGCTTCCATTAAAATAAAATATCCAAACATTTTAATAAATTTGAGTCATTAGTGTGATATTTCCTACAGGGTGTGTGTAGCCTAATATTATAACTACACAATGTACTATACACACTACATACGACTATTTATAACAATCACTCGAGGCTGGGCCTAAAGAGATATTGTCACGACCGTTGACAGAAGTAAAAACTGAGTCTCCTTCCTATGACGAGTGCTTATAAAGACTCTTGCTATTTAACGTCAGCTATGCAACTTCACGTTTCAGTGCCGTTCTCATGCATTTCCGGCAATTTCGGTTTGCCAGTGATTTGCAAGTGAGCGACAATAAGTGTATAGAATTCATGGTCTTAAGCATGGTGGGGTAGACAAAACAAAATTACTCACTATAAAATAATCAATGGATAAACTACGTTTAAGAAACAAATCCGACTTCAAATTACAGTATGCGGGGGTGAGATGTCACAGTACCATTTTTTCGACTAACTAAATAAGGTTGAGCCTTTTCTTAACTCAATTCAAGGGACAGGTTTGTGTGGAATTAAAAAATCGAATTCGAGCCTTACGATACGCAATATACTACGGAATCCAAGGTTAAATGCCATTCAAACTATTATGGGAACCCATTGGGAATGTCCTCTTTCCGACTAGGAGTCTGAATGTTTTTTTGTGTTCGGTTTATGTCGAATGTCGCGACTCAGAGGTAATAAACATTAAAAAATACAAGCGAAATAAGAGCCTCCTCCTTTTATTGAAGACGGTTAATAAAACAATATAAAATGACAACATGATTTTTGATATTTTCACGTATAAAACTTTTTATATGTAAGACGTTTTTATTTTCGTGGTGGATGTATTGCTAACACTTTAATAAACAAGTAAGTATACTTAATTTTATTAATTCAGCACAAAATTGTTGTGGTATTTTAAATTATTGTTTACAGTCAGGTTGCAGTACTCAATTAACAAGCAATGCTTTTGTTCTCCCGAACACAATTACAATATGCCGGATTAAGTTTTATAATATTTCATTAGCATGTTACTGGAATTTTCTGATATTATTTATTTAATAGGAAACTGATAGTAATGGAATTGCGTTTTATTATCAAATTAAAAACACCAGAAGAGCTGATGTGTTGTTTAATACTCTTTATTTTCTTATTAGATTTTGATATGGCTAACGGCTTATTAAAAAACTATTTTCTATGTAGGCGTATATAGATATATGATTATTTTATAAATTAACTTGTACTTGCTGGTTCGTGTCGATGACCGCAGTAGATTTATATGCAAGACTAACTAATAACTGAGTAAGTTAGCCGTCCCCGGGGATTGTCGGAAACAACGGACGTTGGAATGGAAGTTTAGATTCGATTATTTAATATATGCCAATTATTATTTCAGAGGAGCAGTTAAAAACTATATGTCTAGATGTACTTATTGCTGGATCACAAACAACTAGCAATGTACTGGAGTTTGCGTTGCTAACTGTATTGAGAAACAAAGCTATGCAAGAAAGGATTTTCGAGGAGATAAGCCGAACCTTAGGGAATGAAATACCATCGTGTATTGATATGAACAGGTGAGTGTTTATTTATATTGAAATTATTCTACGGCATATTTGGTTATTTTAGGTAATATAATATAAATTATAGTCTTATGATTGAAATAGATCCACTATGGTTCTAGTATTCTAACATGAAAATAGTGTTAGCAGAAAGAGAGAATAAATATGGAAGGCATTATTGAAAAGAGACTCCATATTCAAATGGTATGAAGATCGGAAGATCTCTTTACTTTGCTATGTTAATGCTGTCATTATGGCGCACTATTGACAAATTCTTTTGACATAATTGATTAGTGAAATGTCAAATTAACGTTGTTAAAACCACAACCATGATGAGAGACCATTGTGAAAAAACTATGTTGGCAGTCTTGGAATGGTGAGGAAAAGTTTCGTAGAAACAAAAAAAAGGGCCAAAAAATATCTAAAAACTTATTTTGTGTATTTATACTAGTGATGTACCTATAGACCTGTCTATAATTTTTATTCAACAAGAGTAAAATGAATGATAGGCATTTGAAAGGAGTTGATAACTAGTATTTTTACATTTTAACATTCACAGAAGCGAAGAATGGATTAGACCTGTTTTTCCTTTTGTGTCAGAAAATACGACATTAAATATTTGCATATTGGTTGAGATTTTTTACCAAAGTGACATAGCTCTTTTGTTCGAAGTCAAGCCTCTTATTAATGTAGTTATTACATTCTCTTTGGGATAAATAATTTCATGTCATTTTCTCTACTCCTGACAACGTGTACTCGGTAAAATTCCATGATGATCGGTCGAGTCGTTAAGGAGTTAAAGCGTGACAAACAAACAAACTCACGTTCAAATTTATAATATTATTTACGAAGAATCTGCAATGTTTGTATTGATTTCTAAGCATTAAATTTGAGTCTTATTTCTTTTCTAATACATCTGTCGGAGGGCATTACTTTTGTAAACAGTCTTTTGATACCTTCGAATTTACTATTATAATATATGTATTTGGTAGAGTATACCGTTATATGATGATATGTGTCACAGAGTTCATTAAATTTCAAATCAACTGTCACCTAGCTGAGATAACACGCCATGTCGTCTAAATATTGCATTGGTGTGCACAAAGCAGGCCAACTGAAATTATACAGAGCCAGTGGCCGTTTATAACATATGTTAATTTCTCTGCTCAGATACTTAGATTCCAAGCAGAAGTATATGTAAGATACAGTGTATTGTATGAACAAAGACGACCTCATTTTAGACATATGTAAAACTATTCAATCTTTAAAACATCAAAAGGCTGCATCACATAATTTTAAAATTCAATTGCCTCATTTGC
>JWHW01052848.1:559978-577194 GCA_000931545.1 Papilio glaucus | reverse complement strand
AGTAACTGTACTTATAGAGGTTTAGGCAAAGCGAATTCTGCGCCAGCCACTTCACGCCCGTTGAGTGTATAAATGGCTCCTCTAGGCAAACAGTAACAATCGGGTACAAATAAATTGCAACTCATCGGCGTTGGTGCAGATGGCTAAGGGTGGCGGTCACTTAATATTTGATAAGCTATAAATAACAATGACAAACCCACAGTAAATCTAGATTCGACGTATCGATAACAAATATCACACTATCTAAGGTGTATAACAACAGTGCTCTTATGTATCCTTCTGTACAAAAAAATAATTTCTCCAAAATTTGCTTCTTGTTCTGTAACAAATAAAACCTATCTTTCTACCCTACTAAGGTACATCGCCAGTAAGTCATGCACTGCATAGCATGTAGGTCATCGGGTGTATTTATTAATAGGAACTTTTTATATGCAAAGACGTTTTTAATTACAAAAATTGATGACAATTTGACATTGTCAAAATAAATGTGTTCACATAACATTGAAGGAAGTCAAAGAGTTTTTTTATTATACGTTTAGTTATAGCAAACACTTAATATTATTTGGAAAATATTTTATTTTTTCAATAATGTTGTGTTTTACCTTTGTTTTGTTTTCATAAATGATTGTGTAAAGAATTATTTGAAGTTAAATTAAGTTTAAGTTTCACGGTGCTTTATAAATAGTTAAATAATATACCGTACCAGGTAAGTAATCTTTTTAAAATAACAATTTTTGTCTGCTATAAAACGAATGTATCTGAAAATAGGCAATTCTTAACGGATAACTCAAGAAGTTTTGTTGTAAACTTGAAAATCCTTTCACGAAGCTGACGACCGATGAAGCTATGTTACCCAAAATACCTTGTTTATCCAATTATGTACCACGGAGATATTTAAGTCAAAATGGTTTCAGTTATGTGTAGTACCTATTAGTTAAGTACTTTCAATTTAGTTGCTTATTCTGTACAAAAATGAACGTAGCTGGTGTTCTATAATGTCTTTCTGAATCTGATCAAACAATAAAGGCAGAATAAGCTTTTAAGAGCGTGTAAATTTAAGGAATTGTTTTCTTTTAATTGAGAAATATTATCGGCTTTCACATATCAGGGACCAAAATCCTACCCGATGTTGAGTATCGATGATATCAAAAGATGGTACGGTCCGCATTAGTTTATCATTAGCCTATTTTACCTTCTCTTGAAGGTATCGATGTCATAATTAGACGGAAAAACGGATGCTAACAACTTGTTTTAATCCTTTAAATATTTAATATAGAAACAACTTAAGTTGTTTGAAGTTTAATTTGCACATCTCATCAACTGTTATTAAATCTCGCAAATGTTTTATATGAGATGCATCCTGAGGTAGACTCGGTATAATCATATATGGCAACCCTCACTCGTCTTTAATATCAAGCTTTTAATGTTAAAATACTTCAGTAATTTAATGTTAAAATACTGCAGTAAGTAGGATATGTGAAGAGTTCGTAGGTTTCTAACGATACTTAATACATTATTACTCCACTATTGAGCTCTTTCTCAAAGGTGGTAATTAGGTAAATTACATATTTGTCCCAGGTATCCATATGCACTCATCGAAAATATCAATTTCGGACTAAAACAAATCTCTTAAATAAATAAGAATAGAAAAATCAATAAGAAAGCGATTAATAAAATATCAAATTCACAACTATCATACTAATTGCGTTTTACTTATAATAAATTTCACCTTTTAGTAATTTTCAACTTACCTTTCTTCTTTAATTATCCTGCTGCTTATTTTATGCTTAACACCTTTTTAATTGAATTGTCTTAATAAAAAAAGAAATCTGCAACGTCGTTCCGCCCTTTAATTTGAAAACCTTTTTTTCCTTTGCTCCCTCGTTTTTACGTCTTAATACTTGTCTAATTAAATGGTGTTGAAAAACTTTCTTTCAATTAATTTAAAGGATTTAATATTTAGTGTTATTTTTTAAGCCAAATTAAAATCGACGAAATCACGTGCAGCTAAACGTTTTACAGTTAAATGTCTGGAAGTGAACAATTAAAATATATTTGTTCTCTCTTTAAATCATTAAGACGGCGATTATAAAAAGTGAGTGGACAGTAAAGTTCTTCCAATCAACTCATTGTTTTTATTGTCTAGCTATTTAAAACTAAAATTTGATAATAATTTGATAAAAAAATAATATTAAAATTCTATACGATAATCATCTAAAATTTGTCAAATGCACAACACTCAAACATCTAAAGTTGAATAAAATGAAGGTACCACTCGGAATTCCAAGATAGAATTTTTAAAAATTCAAATCCGTATTTATAGGAAGCACGGCGGCAAAAGCAAATATATCGGCGAAGCCTCCATGCAATAGATTTTTTCCAGAGCAAATATATGTAAGTCCGGATGCCTGTCAATTCATGTGTATTTGAACTTGGTGGGCGCTCGTAAATAGACGATTTGAAAAGAGACGTTCTTTCGCCAGAATTCAAGATTTTTATATGAAATTATATTTTATTTATATGTTTATATTATGTTTTAGAACGATTTGAAATATTTAAATAGAATAACACTTATAACTGATAGTAGTTATTTGATTGTCTGATACGTATAAATTTGTGTTTTTGACTGTACATATTTGTTGGACGCAAAAAAAACAAAAGAGTACAACTTTTTGATGTTAAGCGACTTCTGCTACCCATAAACAGCAGCTTCAAGAAGTATAGGAGGCGACGATGGGAAGAGGATTAAGTTTCCAGGAATCCAATGCACGAATGGGCCGGCTCGACCCCTAAAATAATAGCACGACTTCATTAAAGAGAGGCGTCTCTTGTGTGTGTTTGCTGTGTTTCGTCCGATGAGTGAGGTGCCCAGCGAGGCTTAATTTAATTCTTCTTTCCTTTCCTAATAATGATAGGATGAATAAAAGGAAGAGGATTGGCCGAGGAGGAAAAGGCAGTAAGTCCTTTATCCCGTCTTCGCTCATCAGTCCATTGAAGGTAGGCAACGCAACTATACACATTTGTGAGTTGCGGTAGCGGTCACATAATATCAGATAAAGCGATAGCTCGTATTGCCACCATCTGCGTCTTCCATTAAAAAGGCACCTTACTCACCCGACTAAACCCAAAAATATAACCCCTATTTCACTAGTAGTCGGGTAATTCCAGTCCAACCCAGTCGAAACGAGCGGTCTATGCACAGCAGCATGGTTCTACTATTATACAGGAGTTTTAAGACTTTTTTTACCAAGATCGATGAAGGCAAAAATGAGAATCGCAATTATCTTTTTACCGACAGCTAATTTCATTGAAATATTACTTTTATGTCTCAATATCCGAAAAGTATAGTTAGTATCGAGAGCTACTACGAGAGATCAGGACCAAAACCATGTATCATCGTTTTACGACCAAAACCGTAAAAAACTATTTAGTAAGTATTTTATTCCAAGTCCGGCCCGATTAATAATGTTATAGTAAAATATTTTGAGACATTTTGTGCATAGAATATGGTCTGAGTGAATTTTCAAAAATGTCTAAAAATTAAGCCGAACTGGCGCATGTAAATAACTAACTCATATCAACCCCGCTACATTAAAAAAACATTTTCAGGCATTTTAATGTCGACTTTACCACAAAAACAAATAAATATGTTTCGGAGTCGCAGTAAATTCCCCAGTGTTTGTTAGAATTTTGATGGTTCTCTGGTAACCAACTACCAGAGTTGAGCTACTTTATTTTAGACGAAGATGCAATATCCACAAAAGATAAAGTTGACATAACTTATATTGTTGATTTTTTATAAATAAAACAGTGATTTCTACTAATGAAATTTTATCCGCGAAAAAATACATTGATGATGATGATCTTAGCAGTGATCTTGAACTCGAACACGACGATAATGATAATGAATCCGACCAAATTTTGCCACTTTGAAATAAATAGTATTTTACGAACTTTATCCCAGTTTTATTTTGTTCAATTCATAAAATCCTTCAACCTTAGATTTTGAGGATTACTGTCTCTCTCTCAATTTGTCTATCATTTTTTACATCTGGATAACTTATTTCATGAAGTTGAAAAAATTCCAGACATATTGCTATGTTACGTAAATTTTTTATCATATCCAAAACGATCTGAAAACTGTTTTTTTTGCATCAAGCAATCCCAGTAACTTTTACAAAAGATTTACAGATGGGTTATATAAGTTATTTTTACTGTCTCATTTTTTTTTGAAAACGTCTTAAAAATGTTTCCTTGTTATTTTAGATCTATCACTCCACTATATTTAGAAAATCAGGCATATTACGATACAAGTCAAAAAGAATTTTTTTTGACATGTTTGTAAATGTAGTCAGGTCAGATGCTATGCGAAAAATTTCTGAAAATAGTTTCTTTTTGGCTAATCGCATCTATTGATTTTATACGGTTTTGGCCGTATTGCTATGATGTAAAAATATTGGTCGTGATTTCTCGTATTATAAAATCTGTTGTTACACAAGTGAAACTCGCAAAACTTTTGCGTGTTTCATTAGTATACCAAAATACCTTATATCTACTAACATTTCTAATGTCTACACACTCCAGATTTTCCAAAAGTTCCGTATTATGTAGTTATAGCAGTATATTAATTTACTTAAACCTTAAAAATCTTAATATTTATTACTTTAACCAAGAGTGCGTCCTTATTCAAATCTTCTATTAACAAGTAATCATGTAGACAAATGTAAAGTGGAGCGTTCTTATCTTCAAATTTATCAATGGTAGTTGTCTATCCCGTAAAAAAAAATACACATCGGCAACAAGCTAATGAGTTGCAGATACGTTGCCTACTTTTAATAGAAAGAGAAGGGAATACCGAAAATGTTATTTCCTTTTCCTATTCATCCCCTCCACCGTTAAGTTCTCTTCCTCCTATTGTTTCCTTATTAGCAAAGGACCGGAAGAGGAAGAGGACTAGATCTAGGCCTCCGGCACCTCCCTCATCAGATGAAACGCAGAGTACTCTACTTGACGCCTTCTGTGTTGTATTTCACCGATCAAGCCGACCCATTCGTGCAATAGATGTTCTTGTGTGCTCTACCACTGTCAAAAGGTGTCATTATTCAAATTCTAAATATTTTCCGAAAAATCACGATCACGAGAGATGACGATGCAGAGCGAAGTTCGGTTCACAGCTTGCTTAAATTAAAGTACATGCAATGATCTCATAAGTTAAGACTTGCACATTCCTGTACCTTATTTATTCTACTAAGAAGGTATCTAACCTTCTTTATATTTACAGAGTACCTAATAATACGTTTGTCCAATATGACTGGCGCTGATTTACACATGAGTAATTCTTCCATGCACGACAAAAGCGTGAGTCCTAATTATGTTTTGCATTACATTTAAAAAAGTTTTAGAAGTTGTAGATTGAGGAAAGAGGATATGTGGGTCATGCCAAAAGAAGTTATATACTCCATTGTTATTTAATTGATACAGGCAAGTTATATACTATTTGTAAAGGCTGGTTGTAATAATAATAATAAATATCTGTTTCTGGTTGAATATGACGAGAAATTGCCGCAGTAATGGAGCTCACTTGACGTGATTTCCGTGTTCTGATTTATTATCACTTAAAAAAAGGTTTAGAGCTTCGAAAATGTTTTCAACTTTTATGCACGACTTTTGGTGAGTGGACGCGTACGTATTTTTAATTGGTTTTCTAAATTTCAAAGTGAATGAAAGAGTTTTGAGGATGAGACGAAAACATAACGGCCGCCAACCGCAGCTACTCAAGAAAATGTGCAAGCTATGGAAAAAATAATACGTAGATCTAGAGTGCAAACTGGGCATTGGATCAACAGCTTTGCAAACTATCATTCATGATCAACTATCTCTCCATAAGAATTGTTCAAGATGGGGGGTGCGACACAAAATCGAAGCAGAAGGAGCGCGTCGTGTGAATTGGTGCAAATTTATGATAAATAAATTTCACACTGGCTATAAAAAAAAAACGTTTATCATATTCTGACAGGTGACGAAACATGGCTATATAACTTCAACCCTAGAACAAAGCGACAGTCCACAGTATGGTGCTTTGAAGATGAGACGGCTCCAACAAAATGTCACGCAGCACACAGAAACAAATGATAGTCTCATTTTTCTGCAAGGCGGTAAACATGCTAGGAGATCAAAGGACAGTTAATTGACAATGGTATGTGACAGTTTGTCAGCTTCGTGTGACAAGTGGCCGAAGTCAGGAACCCAGCACCTGTTCTAGTACACGACAATACTGCCCCACACACGTCTGCCAGAATTTCAGGTCAAAAAATGTCACTTTTCTGTCTCACCTGCGATATTCCCCTGACCTAGCAACCTGTGATTTTTACCTTTTTTTCAAAAATCAAAACATAATTAAAGCGTCTTTCTTTCTAAGAACAACGAAATTTTATTCTTTTAATTATTTCTGAGGTGTCTAAAGATGAAGAGTGGTCATTAGTATTTTCCAAGTGGTGTAGACGTATGGAAAAGTGCATACGTGTTCACGGTGAATACTTCGAAATAGACTTATAAGAAATAAACTATGCAACTTTTGAGTACATATGTATTTCTTTTGGCATGGGCCTCGTACATTGGAGGGGGTGGAAAGGTAATTTTGTTATTTAGTGCTATCTACTATGCGAGTACACTTGTTTCGAGAAGTCAAACAAATTACATATTTCATCGAACTTGAATCAAAACAAAAGTGATTTGTACTAGCTGTTCTGGCTTCCATCCGATATTTGCAGTCATATAGTCGAAGGCGGCAAATAAGCAAACAGTACACTCGCTTTAAATTATCTTCTATTAGCTTGTTGCATATAGCATGTTCGTTGTTTGCATGTAACGATATATTTGTACGTGATTTTAAACCCCTTCAAACTTGATTAATTTGAATCGTCGCACACTTATCAAGGATCGATTACAATACAATAATTTAAATAGTTTGTCCCCTTATCCTTACCAGGATTTGCGATTTTGTGAATTAAAGATTTAACGCCTTCTAGGTCTAAAAATTTAATATTATATATAGTATACTATAACATATGTAATGCAATTTAGCAGGTTTTTAGTTTTTAAAACTGTTTAAAAGAATTATTAAACACAATTGTATATAAAAAGTGCAAATGTAGTTAATAAAGAAACACAACAACAAGAGTTACAGATGGAGTGGGTAGGGAAAATAAAGGGAAAGGACTTAGTCCTTTGTGATTTATTGTATTAAAGGTAAAACGAGTATGTATAATAATGAACTTTATCTTATGGTTTTCAGGACAGCTACCTACACAGGCATTTTAGATGGGACAGTATAAAACAATTCGTTTTTCTTGCATGTTCATTTGCTTCCTCAAGTCATAATTTTGACATATTCTCTAAAGTGTTACATGATAAAGGTACGTTATTGTTTTGTATAAATTAATATAGCGGTTGATGTTAGATACTCACACATACTTTTCCTGTAAAATAAACTTAACTAAAATAAACTTTCAGTTAAAATTCTCGATTTCATATTTCTTGAAATTACGATGGGTTTAAGTTATATGTTTATGGATTTATTCATCAAGCAGTATACAAGAAGAGTCGACTGTTATCAATATTTGAACCCGCTACTTAGGGGCATCCATATGGGTTGTATGCTGCAATCACTGTTATGGAATATTATTGTAAGCCTAATATGTTTATTTTTTAACTAAGCTTTTTTTTAAAACCATACACGAGACAGAGAAAATATTGATGTTAAAATAAATTGCTAAATACAATCTCAAAGACAAATCGTGGAACATATTTTTAGAATCTAAATTAGTTATGTCTGTTTGCATGCTGACAAATGTGTCAACATAGCCGGCGTCGAGGTTGTTAAAATTTCATGATTGCTGCATAGCATTTTTTATACTATAAGGGGCATAACAATGGTCACATTATATCAGTTGACCCCGCTTGCTCGTTTATATTTTTAAAGCCGTGTTAAAAATGGATCCAAAGTGAGTTTAATATGCAAATGTCAGAAACTGTCAATTTATGTTTAGCTAGCAGGTGATTTAGCAGATGCAATTCGTTTTTTATTCGCTGGACTCCACTTGATACCGGCCTGGTCAAAGTGTAACAAGCCGAACCAGGAGTGTTTGCCCACCATCAGTGTTATTCTCAGTTGTCGAATGAATGAACAAACAGATTTGAACGTAACGTCAGCCAGTATCAATTATCAGTAAGTTTTTTCTTATGTTTTAAATTGTCATACAATATCAAAATGAGCATATTTTTGTGTTCGTTCAATATTTATGTGGCAATGATCTTTCTAACTTTTATATGTCAGTCAAATGAAACGGTTATTTGCTCTTGTTGGACTTACATATGATCCTTTGAGGATTTAATATACAAGAATCCATTGTGAAGGTTACAATTACCACTAATATTCTTCGAATAAAAGGCGATATTTTTTGTTTGGAATGAAATTGTTTGACAGTTCTTTGTCATGTACATTGCAAAGGCAATTTAATTTACTGAATATGGCGTAAGTTATTGGTTTTTATTGTCAAAGTTATGCTCAAAGTGATAGACAAATATCATTGAGCCAAAGCCCCAAGAGTATTTTGATCACATCGCCTTTTTATTTAGCTCTTTTTTTATAAAATGAGAATTTTCAACGAGTGTGTTAAGTCCCAATAGTCACAGGGGTTGTCTGGTGTTATGTACTGGACACAAATTAGACAACAATATCAGAACAGGACAGACAAACGCTTGGTATTTTTGAAGAACATCACGCATATATTTTGCCTTACTTGAGAACCGCTAAACAACGAGGTGATATTAAAATGCCGTGTGCAGCCCTATTATATACATTTTTTTTACATCTTTCTTCCAATTAATATCTTTTTTTCTGGTCTTAACAATACTTTATCGTCAACAAATGTTTCAGCGACTCATATTTTATGACTGACAAAAATGAATTGACTGCAAGATTGTTTGTTATAACACTTGTATGGATCATTAATTTTTTTTTAGCAACCATGACCGATACAACTGTTATTAAGGTAAATCTAGATTTTTTTAAATTTAGTAGTATAATGCTGAGTTTTTCCTGCCTCTACTTTTGGCTGTTGTAGACATGTGAACATTTAAACTATCACATTTAATAAAATATCGAAGTTTAACTTTAATAAAGTTTTGTAAAGCGAACGAGATACCGAGCACACGGCCCCCGGTACGCACATTTCACACGCTTATTTAAGTATTTTGTATACACTTGCCGAACACGTGTGACCGGTGGTGGCCATCTGCTACAACAGTGCCCGTGACTCGCCACTTGAGACCCCTGCAGGGCACAAGACAAGTTGTCTTACTGTAGGACTAGTTAAAATCGGATGCACCCAATTTATATTCCAATTAAAACTTATTGTCATTTGAACGCTGGACTTCGCATTCTCGACCGTAATTTTTATAATATATTACTAAGATTTCAACGCTAACATAGTTAATACCTAAAATAGGAGAAAGAAGTTTTAGAAGGAGGGCAAGTTAATAGAAATAAGGAAATGTGCTAACCGTGAAATAAAGTTTCTTTGCTATTTCAGCTCCTCAGAATAGCAACGTTATGGAGGATATGCTCAACAGTTTTCGTTCTATTATTCACGTTATTTTATACGGAATACTTTTTCTCGACTGCCATTAGTC
Organism: Papilio glaucus; assembly: GCA_000931545.1. Classification (NCBI taxonomy): domain Eukaryota; kingdom Metazoa; phylum Arthropoda; class Insecta; order Lepidoptera; family Papilionidae; genus Papilio; species Papilio glaucus. Next base: position 567,501 of record JWHW01052848.1, on the reverse strand, counting down.
AAATGTTTGATATCACAACGCCTCGAGTATACGTAAGTCATTCGGTGCTTTTACTGAAAAGGCATTTATGTTTATGATATGAATGAGATTTATTAGCGTAAATTTTTGTGGTATATCTACTACATATCAGGTACAAAATATTCGTCTTACTACAGTTTAAAACATGGCATAAAAAGTTGACAAAACATTTTCTAATACGACCGAAAAAAATATTATTTCTTAGGACGAAAAGTGTCGGGGACCAAAGTAAAATTAAAAATAATTAGTGAAGTTAGTTAAATAGTTTCTGTTCTTCGAACACATTATGGTTGCATTGCCTTCCATTGACTAATTTAAGTTTTCCACCGATGATCGAAATCATCGACGTAAAAGAGACGACATTTTTACAAATAACTTTTTAACCCTTAAACCTTTACTTTTAATTTTTTAATTTTAGAAAATTAATCTTTTTAACTTTCATCTTTCAAAGCTTTATTTTCTTTTTTTTTTATGGTAGCAGGTAGCAAACGAGCAAGCGGATCACCAAATGTTTAGTGAACGCTACCTATGGACATCCGCAACAAGCAAATGTGTTGCAGATGCGTTGCCTACCTGTAATGGACAGACGGGGGCGTAGACAGAAATAAGGATATTTCCTTTTCCTAGTTAACCCCCTCCCCGTCCAATCCTCTTCCTGTTCCCATCCTATCTTTATGAGGAAAGGGTGGGAAGAGTAAGAGGACTGAAATTAGGCCTCCGGCACCTCACTCATCAGACGAAACGCAGAGTACCTCTGCTTCACGCCTGTTTTCTGTGAGGTCGTGGTATTTCACCGGTCGAGCCGGCCCATTCGCGCAACAGATGTTGTTGTTGCGGGCTCTACCACTATTGCTTTTTATTATATTTTCTTTCTTTCTTGCAAAACAGTAATCAATGTAGAGATAGAAAAGCCACGACGATGCTACACTTCTTTGGCTAACACCTTCATTAATATTATACCGGTATGAGTAGGTCCCGTTAAGCCTAATACAAGCTATTAGTTTGTATCATACCATAAAAACCGTTAAATCGTCATGTGAGCTAGTAAATATTATTCTGACATCGTCTGTGTGATTGGAAATGACTTTCCTGTAGAGGCTAAGGGAGAATTTATTCCTTAGTACAAAGTATACGTCTGTGATTTAGTCGTTGTGTAATTTGCATTTCTCTTTGCATTACTAGTTTGCATTACTAGTTTGCGTCGCCTGTCTTGCACAAACTCTATTTACTGCGACCTGGATTTCTGGTAATTTTACGTCACCTTGAACGGGATTCAAAGTGCTTTACTCCTTTGATCTTGTTTGCGCCGTTCGTGCTCACTTTTGTGTTCAGTATCACTTTTATTTTACTTGAATATTTGATTGATTTTATCAGATCATAGTTATGTAGTACATTGTAAAGTGTTTATTGTATATTATTGTAATTATATAAGCCACTATCTCGGAAACGTCTACAACGATTTCGATGAAGTTTCATATTAAGATACTTATTTTTAAGTATTTCTATAAATGATTACATAGGAGGTACACGTATACATGAGTACACACATCTTCCCCGTAATAACACGAATTTCCACAAAAAAGGAACATTTAGAGCGTTATCTTTTTGTGACATATGACCTCTACATTGTTGTCAATTGTCAATGGGTAAGCACTTACTGGTACCTTGTAGTGCTAAGAGTTATCGCCACATTTGACTACAAAAAACTATCTTCCGAAAAAAGTTGATCTTAGGATAACAGATGGCAAGGCAGCGCGAAACCCGATCCACAGCCTTTTGCGTTTCGTTTGATGTGTGAGGTACGGTCATCGTCTTTCCATTTCCCTTTTTTCTTCTTAATTGTTTACACAGAGGCAAGAATATCATTTATTATTCTGGAATTGATGAGTAGCAGTTCTCACTTAAAATTAAGTGGGTTGCTTGCTCGTTTGCTGCTTATTGTCATAAAATAAGAGTTCGTTTACGCTCTTGCACGTTGTAGTGCAATCTACAAATAGTTCACTGTGGTCTGACATTTTGATGATAAACACTATAAAGTATTTAAACAAATTCCTAAACCAATTTACTCGACTTTGAAGTCACCTTAGATCAAATTAGAGCGCTCGTTGCTGAATGGAAGGTAAAACTTATCAAGGTGTCTATTAATACAAATAAATTGATAGTTTCGCCGGTTTCCATGCTCAAGGCAAATCTAATAAGCCTCGTTTAAACGATTATCCCACTATCAAAGCGCTATTTAAGATAAAATAACCGTATTATAAATGACTATGGTGAAATAATTTTAGTTTTAGAATCAAACATAGGAAAAAAAATACCATATGCCGCTCTCTAATTGTTTCCACATAGTCGTTTGAACAATGAACTAAGATTTCGGTTTGACAAAGAAAGGATGGAGACTAGTAGTTCGTCTAAGCATCCGATGGAAAAATGGGGATGGGATAATTAATACGTGTATTTTTTACACACCCACCTTAAAATTTACAGGTTCTCCCGTAATGACGTTGTAGATTGGAAGATCACAGATTCCTTGCCCGAAATTATGAAAATTTATTTTGTTTATTTGATTATTGTATTAAACAAATTACCCATATCCTAAGTTCCCTTGTTATGGAGCTAGAGGGATCAAATAGCTATATTTTTTCAAACACCTCGAAAACTCTTAAATAGATTTCATTCATTTCTTAATATCGCATTTGAAAAGGAAAATACATAGTTTACTGGTAGTAAGCTACGTATTTTTATGAAAGAAACCTTTGTTTAGAAATTAGCGGGTTGCTCCAAAACATTATCGTTGACAAGAATCGTTTTATTTTTATAACCGCCTGTATTACTGCCATTTTTTTTCCTTGGATGGCTACTTTTATTATCAAGATTTTGGTTAGTACATAAAATGTTGATTTGGCAAACTGCTTCGATTGTTTTTTATATTTTCTGATTTCCTTCGTCATGTTTTCAACGTAGGAATCTTGTCTTCCGTTGTACACGTCATTTCCGGACAACCTGTGTAGCTAGTCTATGTCATTTTTTCCTTTTACGTATTATTTTCAGAGGATACCTAGTAGTTGAAAATATAGTCGTACCCATGCTAAATGAATGGCTGTGTACGACTCGGGTATCTTTATATGGCAAAGTTTGTCCCAGAAAGCGTATGAATGTTCCGGGCTTGAGCTTTTAGTGGGTACTGGACTGTATAAAACATCCAGCTTAAATATGCAAGTCTTCTCATTTTTTAAACGTTAGTGTTCCAAATTTCAAATTGCCTTAATTTATGTTATTAGTCATTGATTTAAGGAGCCGGCCTTAAAGTTTAGAGGTTTGGAATTATTAAGACATACGTATGTACATTATTTTTCATTTTATATGGATATTTTTAGTATAATCATTAAAAATGGTCATGCTAAGGTCGCGATCGCTATCTTAATTGATTAATTAATTAGGTAAATTAAACTTATCTTTTTAATTAATGTACGTGGCTTCTTATTTCGAAATTTGATCTTGAAATATGTTAAAATATTGTTATTGTTCAAACAAAACCACATAACATTGCCATTTCAACCGATACCTATATTTTGCTATCCCTCAGGAAGTTTTTTTTCGAGATGAAAGGTACTCTTTGTATTTCTATTTTGTACCACAAACAATGGGTGTATAAAATTTCATTATGATCGGTTAATACCTAAGAAAGAAACAAACAATATTAAATTCATATTTATAAGTTACCGGTAGTATATTATTATATTAGGTAGTATATTAAATGAGATAATTTACTTTTAAGTTTAATATTTTGTTACACATTCAGCCAGTTAGTCTTAAAATATTCGTCACTTGCAGATTAATTATGGCGTCAACGTTTTTATTTTTGACTTCTCATTACATTTGAAAAATTACAGTCATTAAATTACACTTATAATAATAATATAGACTTTATTTCTGACGATGGAGTCCATTTTGTTAGTAACAATGTTCTTATAACCAAAAGAAAAGAAAACCAAATCATCACTTATTTCTTAGTGATTCATGTAACTGCAGTCTAGCCTACTCGCGATCATACTAAGGATACTGTTGGTACTGCCACGTACTCTGCGCTGGTATGATGAAAAAAATTAAGCAACAAATCCAAAAAAAACATAAAATGTAAATTTTGTTATGTTCCATTAGTAACACCGTAACGCACACCCAAGATAAAGAAACAAGCTAATAACGATAAGCGAAAAATAAACGTAGCTTTTATATCTTTAGCCTTTAAACTGAAACCAAAAGAAAACTTGTTTAGCATTTTATTTAATCTATATTTACTTCACAAGGTCCGCCAGCATCTTCAATGTTTGCAAAGTATCGGCTGACGCAAATTTTCCGCATAAATCTCGGTAACTCGATTTATGTGGTATAAGCTGCACAAACGATCACAGTCTTGGCGCTTTGTTGCATTTTTGATATTGCAGCTTTGAGGTATATTTGCATACGATTATACATCAATTTAAAATTTCTGTTATAACTTTATAGAATATATAGAGGTATAGTATTTTTTACTTATTTATTAAATCAGCAATAGTCGTAACAGTACTAAATTATTAAGTTAAAATCAAATAGTTAATTACTACAGTGATGCTTATAACAAAAACCTAGTGACTAAAATTGAAAAAGTTATGCTTCGGTGGTTCGGGCTTGTTGAAAGGAAAAACAAAAGAACATTAACAAGAGAATCTTATGTTGCGAAAGTGAGTGGCAGTGGCGGTGGAGGTCGTCATAAAATAATTTATATAGATCAGATTGGTGATATACTAAAGAAATGCGGTTTTAGGAGTACTCGTAACCGATGAGCAAGAATGTAGAAGAAGCGAGAGAGGTGTGCCACGACCATGCCAAATAAAAAGGCGTTATCACCTATATGTATGAGTTACCGACGTGAGTGCAAATTTATTTTCTACAATAAATTTTGATTTTATGTATAAGCATAAACCTACCGAAGGATATGAACTGCACTATTTGTACTCAGACCACATAGAGATCAAATCAAATTTTGTATGAATTTTAAAATTTTATTAGAAGTTATAAATCTCAACAATATATCGAAGAGCAACATTATGACTTTTCGAGTTGTGTGAATACAAAAGATTGTTTGTTTTGATTTGTTTTCAAATTCAATCTCACATTCTCATAGAATATTATTCTGACGTGAAATTTTATTCACATTGCAATTTAATTACATGGTTCTTGTGAACAAGTTGTTTATTGTTATTTTCACTTTTCTCAGTGATGCCAACTGCAAGGACAATAATAAATAATTCATTCATAACAAACTAATATTTAACTAATAAATGAACTGACGATACATACTATTCTTGCTGTTGTTGTAATTTTTTTTTTATTTCAATGCTAGGATCCTGCGTGGAATAAATTTGGGTTGTAGGACCAATAAGTCTCTTTGACACAAAAGTCATTTTAAAACCAAATTAATCATTCGATACGAGCTAGCGTGAAGATCTAAAAACACTAAGAAATTGAATCATGTCATAAAATTGATCTTAAGCCGTTATAAGCTCACGGTATATACTCGACTTAGAGAAGCAATATACGAGTATTAAACGATGGGTATATTCTTTAAGCAACGTGAATTTTGCATTGTTGGAAAAAAGTAGATATTTATAAAAAAAAAATTATTACAGCTTAAATTTTAGTGGATAAGTTGGGACAAGGCTGCTTCATATGCCTTCTGAGGCACCGGAGACAAAGCTAATGAGGTGGCGATGGACGAGCGCTTCTTCTTATTTAACACGACGTAAATAGGCCGCCTGCGTCTTCTTGATTTTCGGGGGATAATGAGGAGTCTACCTCTATTTCGGAGTTGGTAAAGTCGGAGAGTGGGTCGGATCGGTAATTTGGAGCTTTTTGAGGAGGGTCTCTCGAGGAGAAGGACTCGTAGTCTATCTTTAAGGCCGAAAGAGACTTGAATGCGTCCGGTAACTTCTCCCGGAGAAAATATTTAAAATGGCGATGGCATTTTGTTTTGCCCTTAGCACTTAATTTTCTGCGTGTCCTAATTTGCTATGCAGGCGGTCCCACTGGGACGCCGGGATGAATTACCCCGATTCAGCCAGCTCGCGAATAAAGGGCAGCGGCGCGACATGCCGCGCACCTGGCTGCGGTGGATGGCACGAGTTAATCAGGCGGAACTACAGATGAAGAGTGAATGAACACGTTCGGCACGATGTGTGTACGGTACCATAAGTAGGCTCTATTCTTCCTATAATATTCATTTAATAAATAAAATTACTGTAAAGGAGGTATTATAATGTCGGTTAAAGTTTACTAGTTCTTATTATAAAACATCTACAACTAACAAATGTAGTTGGCTGCTATGTAACTAAGCGAGGGGTGGTCGAGTGTTGTAGTAGCTGTTATTAACAGGAAAGTTTGTTTAAGCTGTTTAGTTTAATGCATGTTTAAAACGGTGATTACTATTGGCTTTAAATACAGTAGCCTTTTGCTATAATATTAGAAATTTTTGTCAACTTATAAATTTCGTTGTTGCCCGAATATGATTTTAGTGGAGGAAAATAGAAAAGATGGTTAAAGTTGCTGTTAAGTTTTCACCATCTAATTGAGATATAAAGTGTTATATGGTCATTTTAGGTATTTTACCGGCATTATACACAATCGTACGAAAAATTATAAATATTTACCGTCAAATTATAAGTGACGATCAATAACTAATCTCTCGCTCACACCATCAAAGCGATTTAATTTTGATTCATTGTCATACATTGGAGTGTTGTGTTTGTGTTAAGACATTTATTCTTAAAGCTTAAGGCAATAATGTTGTCTTAAAGTTAAAGGTTAGGACTGCGAAACATGCATAACATGGTTGTGGGTTCGAATTCGGCCTTCGACTATTGTCGTGAAGCAAATTCTGTCACAAATTTAGGCTTAGTTGAGATGAGTAAATAAATATTGGTAAATTATTTCAATAATCTCTTGATATTTCATAATATATTAAATGCCCGAAGAGGGTTAGTGCCAGGCAGGCAGCTGGTTGTATAAAAATGAAAACAGTTTGGACTACAGTCGTACTGTGCCGACCCGACAAAAGGGGAAAAAGGGAAGGTGAAAAAATTTAAGTGAATTCCCTTTCAACCCGATATTAACTGATCATTAATTTAAAAACGTATGATATGAGTTTTAGATATTTTAGCATTTGTCGGATTGAGAAGGATAGATGTACACAGATATATATTTACAAACATACCATAACAATATTAACAGATATAATAATAAGATATGCGGTATGAATACTGCAATATGGAGTTTATATACCCACATTATCAACTGTAACGTTTGTTATTGTAACGGTAAAGGCGATGAATAGTTTAATTTATGTTCTTATGCATCTTGTTTGTATTTAGAAAGTGAAGCTAGGCTTAATTTTAATGAATTTGCTTAACTTAATAACGAAGTCAATTTTATATTTTTTCAGACGTCATCGATCGATCGCATAACATTCGCCT
>JWHW01052848.1:547435-559514 GCA_000931545.1 Papilio glaucus | reverse complement strand
TGTTTGTATTTAGAAAGTGAAGCTAGGCTTAATTTTAATGAATTTGCTTAATTTAATAACGAAGTCAATTTTATATTTTTTTCAGACGTCATCGATCGATCGCATAACATTCGCCTTTGGCATTGGACTCGTCGGTGTTTATGATTTTGGCACAATGTCCCCACACACGATGATCGATAACGCAGTGGTGATATTCGGAATAATTTTCACGACATTCGCTTTAGCCAGATCTATTATAGTACGTGTACTGTACCTGGCATTGACTGTTTGTGTTAAAGATAATACACCAATCACATCACACTACCTCCTGTTTGTTGTACTGCCGCTAAGTTCAGAGTTTTTGCACGCGCAAAAAGTTTTTACAATTTACATATACCTCAGTCTTATGTGTTCACTAAGCGCCTATTTGGTGAGTATTTTTATTACGTTTAGATAATAGACAAATAGATAGTATACGAATAGTTATGACTATAGCCCATATAAATCCATCAAAACTGCATTGAAAGTGAAAAAGAGACAAATTATGAATAGTTGTGACACGATTAAGCGACTTTACATGATTATTAATAATAAAAGGAGATCTGAAGAATTTCATAGATTCATAATTTGCATTATACGGTGTCCAACAACATATAATTTGATACAACTATTACGTGACATACAAACATTTAACCGTTCGTATGCACGCACTTTGCATATCTTTGAAAATTGTAGCTTCTTGTGTCGATACATAGCCTTATCAGACGACATCCCTCTACCGGCAGTTTTATTGTAAAAAACATTGTCCCTCTCTCTACCATTCATCCTTTGTAAACCTCTATTCTAGCACACCGCTATTTTTATCTTGTGACAATAATACTACTTACTTAAAAGCAGAATATACCAACCAAAACATTTTAATTCAGAATATGGTGTTGAAGTAATGTCATTTTATGCTGTAATTTACTAAATATATACTAGCTGGCTCGGCAAACTTCGTTCCGCCTTATAATTAACGAACGCCCCCGCAACCCCCGTTGCTGATGGAATTTCGTAAAAACCGTTCTTAACTGACCTCAACTCGGCGAAAGCAATAATCCTTCCCAATATCAAGTCTCTAGGCCATATCGTTCCAGAGATATAGTGATGAGTTAGATAGATAGTCGGATAGATGCCTGGAAATCTCATATATGTATATATATATAGATATATAAATATAAGTGTGACTGGGTTCCAATAATTGTTTCTTAATGATTCTTATTAAATAAGGAAAAAGTAAATGAAACTTGAAGAGCTTATAAGTTACAAATACGTTTTGCGACCGCGTAGACTTTGTAATCTCTAGGGAGATTTCTGTCCACTGTATTGGATGTATTAAGCTATTGAACAACAACAAATACACATTTGTGATGTTAGCTCTATCGGCGAAGAATGCTAGCGCCATATAAATTATATGAAGGAATAGCTTCCATTAGATACGTGTATTTTATGTTCTTCTTCAACTGGTCTTTTTCCATTTCATTTGGGGTGGGCTCTCCTAGCCTATAAATATTACAAATGTTTAAAGCATCGTACAAATCATTTTTAGATTTTTTATTATTAAAATTCGATACATATGTAAGTAATAACATTTAAATAATTTATACCAGTAATGAGAATTTTAATCACTTTTTAGGCAATTTTGACATTGACGATATCGAAGCTCTTGCATAATGAATTTCGTTCAGTGAAAGTGGTTTACATGGTGGGGATATTATGTTTTTGCTGCTGCAACCTGTCTTACCCTGTAGCAATGGTAAATATTATCTTCTACTTCGATGTAGTTAATTATTTAATACTAACTAAACAACGTAACGATGTGATGACCTTAAAAAGCTCGAAGGTAGTAAACGCAGCAGGCATTTTTATTCAGTTATTAACAAGACAGAAGTTTTTGATTATTATAATGCTGATCTAGATAATCCAATTTCGAAATAAACAGTAACTGGTATCAGGCGTAGAGGATTTAATATATAAATAGTGATATTTTGAAGTGGAAAATAAGTATTTTTAGTAAAAAAAATTACGGCTTATATTATTTTTTGCAATTTGTAAACTGCAAAGATTCCTTTTTTGTGGAACTGAACTGCTCACGTTGCTGCGTCTTCCACGCGTATTTCAATACGTATTAATAAATTACGTAGTCGTATTTAACACTGGTATAGTTGCAAGGTTAAAAATGTCCTTGTACGAGGACCTGGTCTGAATCAGAAGAGTTCGAAACTTTTATGGTTAGGATAATAATTTCTTGTTCAAAATAGCAGCCAACGGTTAAATCTAAGTATCTTTTTCATACATTTATATTTCTAAAAACTCTATTTGATATCATCATAATTACGAAAAGTATAAATCCTTAGTGTTTCAATCGTTAAGTACATCTGTTAGAGCTGATTATAATAAAATGTCTCTATAACTTGCCATCAGAAATATAGATTTTTCACTTCTAATCCGGACTTTTGTAAATCAATTATAGCATTTCAAATCAAATTGGGGCATTTGCACATCGGCCGTCTACCTATCAAATTTACATGGAAACTATCGAATTCGTTTTTAAAAGGCTGATTTTATATGAATTGAATATGACTTTGATATGATCATTTAAAATTGTTATATTAAAATTGATTTGTAAAAGTCCGAATTTGATAAATATAATAAAAACATGAATTATTTGATCTATAAGCAAACAGGTAAAACTAGCTATAAAGGACTTTAAGATGTAAAGTATAAAAGTATAACGTAAATAATATATTATTCATAGAAACGTCTCTACACTTTTAATGAATGCACAATGCTACTAAATATGGCAACGTATTACAATTTATTATGATTATGACGTGGGTACCTTCAAGAGAAGAGTGAATAGGCTGTTTCTAAACTAGTGCGTACCATCTTTAGACCACGTCGCCACTTAACATCGGGTGGGATTGTGGTCAAGCGCTAGTTTATCTTTATAAAATAAAATAAAAAAAATAATACATGATAAGCGGTTGGTTTACTGTACTAAATAGTGCTTACGTAAGAGTTTATTCAATGTTATTTTGTAGCGTAGGAAGCATCGGCATATAACACGAACAATGTGTAGGCGTCTATAGTTGAGCTAATTAACTAAAACCTTCCAACTCCTGCACTCGACATACTTGTGTTGGAAGAGTCAACTCGATCAATATACTAGAAAATGCCCATGACTTCGTTCGCACGGATTTAAATAATACACGCAAAAATCGCCAATAGCCTAATGTTCAGATGTACGAAGTACCGAACTTGAGGTTGTGGGTTCGAATCCCCCATCCGCCATTTTCTTAACAAGCTTAAGCTTAGAATGGTTAAAAGAAATATGAGTAAAGTATCTTAATAATTGATATTTAAAAAATCATAGCGTTTTACTGGGTTTAGCAGCACGCCCCTAAAGACTTCCATCGTAGTGGCTTCTAAATTATACATGTACTTTAGATATCAATATTTTTATTACAATTAATGGAACAATATAAATTGTGCATCATCAAAATTATAATTAAATTTATTCATGGCTTTGCGCATATCATGAGTGAGAGAGACAGAGAAGGGAAGGAAAGGGAGTTAGGATCATAATTTTTGCAGTGAAAACCTTCACAGGCGAATTAAGGATTTATATATCGGCTAACTTACACTAGTTCCGTCCAGACAACTTCACAAGGATATAATAATATTTGTGCATTATTTTCGGTGTTGCGGTAGTGTAGCGACCGACCATTAGATCTCATACACAGGCAGCCTACTTGTACAAACGGATTTTTATAGGCTCAGTTTCGTTTGTATTATATGTTGGGCAAGCTTAGAGATTAGTTCAATGGGTTAAAATCACAAAATAACAACGTGAATCAATTTGTTCGATTAATAAAACTACTTGAATATAATGTAAAATATGAGCTAAGTCGTAAGTAATTTCAGTTTTGAATGTTGACAGGAATAAATAGTCTGCAAAGGAAGTTTATAAAAACTCTTGGACCTAGATTGTTGGTTTTCATAAGAAACCAGTGTACACCAACAATAGGTGTACACTGTACAAATATTATTTTTTTTATGATGAAGATAATGGCAATGTTTGATAAGATCTTTTAATTGAACTTAATGATTTACGTTGGTACATCATGCAACTGTACCATGACTTTAAGTAGAAAACATATAATCAAAATAATATGTAAGCTATGTCTTCTACATTTTACATGGTACACCATGACCTAAAATCATAAATCATAACTTATTTCATGTATAATATTCATTAATATCAATTAAAGATTAGAGAAAGAGTAATATTTTTTTGAGTCATTTGTAATAAAGTGTAATCCGAACTTTTACTCTTGAAATTTTTTGTTAAATATTCAGAGATTTGAATAGCAAAGACATTTGCAAAAAATCCATGTCCGCACTGAGTTGATTCGATCGCTTGATTTGCATCAAGATCCGACATTCTGATTGCAACACGATATTTTCCTTCAAAAGAATTCAGAATCTCGTCTTCTACATTATGGAACTTTTTATAAAATAAAATGACTGTAAAAATCAAAGGTCAGTCTAATTTACCTCGACTAGTATTGAGAGCTATGTAGAGGATTCAAGTTGCACCACTAGGAACATTCAATAAAAACATAATGAGCTATTGACTCGATTTTAATATAAAACAGCCTTTCAAAAGCGCGCGCCTGTGTACATTACGATTTTTCATTTCAATACTTATATGAAAATCCCCTTAATAGAAGACGAATGAATAAAAAGCGTTTCTATTCATCAACTTCATAAAAAAAACTCACATTTTTTTTTTACTTTTCGCATATAGAAATTAAGGTCGATAGTCAAATTAAATCTGAAACGAAATCGAATGCCTTCTGTTGCGTGGGTAATGAAATTCACTAGTATTGCGTTCAGAAGTTACGAAATAAATTTAGTAATAAAAATTCGTTGATTTAATTATTTTCTCTAGACTTTCACAAATTTATATGAAAATAATGTCGAAAGCAAGTTATATTATAAAAAATAAACAAAAATTGCAAGTTACGTTATGTTTAGAACCCTTGTCGAAACTAAATTATAAACGCGAGATTAACTCGTTGCTTGTTATATTTTCAAGAGCATTTATAGACATGCTCTTAGGCGTGAAAATATAACAAAATATAATTCTTTATATACCATACACCACCACAAATCTGACAAAAACACTATTCGACGTCCGGCGAAAATTAACGGACGTCTAACTAACCAAGATACAATTAATTGTAAAAATGAAAAAATGAGGGCAGTAATGACCCAGCTATAGCTACCATTTCTCTGGTAAGGTAAAGAAAATATTTTTAATTTCGGTTCATAATGCTCATAGTTATTTTATTTTATGATAGTGTTTACGAATTCATTATGATATAATAATTTAAATACATATTGGACGCTTACATTTAAATGTTGGCTTTACCGCAGTCATTGGAAACGTGGCTTATTAAATTATAAAGTTAGAGGCACGAACTCGTATGTGTATTAGAACTGGAATTGTTTCCTCTATACAAGTCAACTCACTTTAATAATTCAACAGCTTTGCGAAAAATTCATTGCCCCAGCGTGTAGGTCGAACATTTCACATGAAAATGGGAAATGGGGTAGCTATTATGTATGGTTTCTTATTTCTCAACACACTCGATTACTGAAATTTGCATTAACACAACTGCTACTTTCTTCTGTCTTGAATGATGAGTATTATAAGATGTGCCGGTTGTTTGATTGTTGCCTTAGACGGTAAAAATAACTACAAAATGCTATAACATACATTCGATGGTATTATATAACAGTTCATATTTAGTGTGTTTATTAGTTTGTATGTATATATTGTGTATGTTTATACATATATGTACGAGTATATGGTACATACATATTTGCATAATTTATCTACCAATAAGTATAAGTGCCGTTATTATCATTATCATAATAATTCCGAATCTTGCTCTCAATAACTTGTAATGTTTCAATTGATTGCTGTTATTGGCTCATATCTTTATTCTCTAAATCTTAAGTTCATAATTTACTTAATATTACCATACATTTTAAAACTTTATTCAACGTTTAATAGTTATATTAATAAAACTAAAATAAATATTAACCCTTTATTATATCGTATAGTCATAATTTTGATTTGATGTGATTGAATTCCTTATAGCAAGTATAATTAATTTGAGACAATGTTGCATCAACAAGCAAGAGCATTGTCAACACACGCTGGCGGCTAGCTACGATAAACGATTATATCGCAAGACAAAGGTTTATACATCCGATCGATCAGTACCTTGACCTTGACCTTTGCCTTTACTGTTTACATGTTGCGAGAGCAGGTATGTCTAACGCTAACAGCTCAAATTAATATATGTTTAATCTCTTTGGTAATACCAAAGAGTTCATTTACTGCCAAGGAGGTCAAACTGGCTACGCCCGCGCGACGCTTTAAGACATGAAAATAGTGTGGGAAAAAAGCCAGTCTTGCAAAAAATGGAATAATTTGATGTAACTATTTAAATAAAATAAATGTTTAATATTCATTAAATATATAAATAAACCACGAAAATTGATTCGTTTTCATTTTTATATATTTTTTTAAGATAAACAATATCATTTTTTACGATCTCTACACCAATCAGAGTGTGATATTTCATTAGATTTCGTTTTCGGTGCCTCCGTGGAGTTACGTAACGTTACAACAAAACACCTTTATTCCTTTTAAAAAAAAATGAAATGCTTATATTTCGTTCCTATACATACACATTAATTTGTAATTAGCAGGGTCCGATCTATTTTATGCAAGAAAGCTCGTCAATGACGGGCACTGTTAGGGATCCCAATTCATTGCAAATTAGTTAGATCTTATCTATTGTCACTTTTTAAGGCACAGTTGTTTACTGTTATTTTTTCTCTTCAAATAGTGTATATGTTACATTAATTTTGGCAAATTGAAAGTTATCAATAATTGTCTATCATTATTAATGATTACCGAAGGTCGAGGTAAAAGTTAGAACTTTTACCTCGACCTTTATAACGACATTAATAAATTACAGATAAATATGATAATATAGATATTGATCATATTTATCTGTAATTTATTAATGTAACCGTGTATCGATAAATTTGTGACTGTTAAGTTACGGGTACCTGAAGTAGATAGCGTAAACATAATCTGTGTTATTATGTTTGTTTCTGATAATTACTCATACAAGCTAGGAACAAAGGATGGCGTTTTAAATCGACTGTATTCATGAAATTAGTTTACCATTTACATAGAAAAGTTTGTTTCCGTTGACAAGATTTCTAATACCTGACCTAACATAAACTAACAACAATCCTAAAATATTTTGATATGTTCCTGTTTGATTTAAGTAAAACCGATAAACGATAATAACGATAAGTAAACGATTTTGTATGTAAGTTTATTTGACTTATGTATTGGTACTGTGGCATTACAAATAAATACCTTGGGGAAGTATCTTCGAGGCTTATCTTATTTTATTGCTTTTACCGAGGAGGCTAGTGACTTATTAATAAAAAAATTATATTCATATTTATCAAAGCATAAGTTAATTTTTAATCATAATTAATAATTTTCAATTAATGCCTGTATAGGGTAGGGTATACAGCCATTAATTGAAAATTATTAATTGATTATTATGAATTAATAATTTTCAATTGCATTAATTGAAAATTATGAATTATGAATTATAATACCTTAATGTAAAGATCTTCTGTGTTAGTATTAACAAAGAAGGACATTACTTTCGAACGGATAATAAAACAAATATTATAAGCTCAATTAATTCCGAAGCTAATGCTGGACATGAGATTGAGCGTTAATTATGATTCTAAATTTATTAAACTAAATGTATAATTACGCTATTATATAAATTATATAATGTTCGGCTCGGGGTCTTCCCGATAATCGTAGGATTTGCTTTTATATAGTAAGTGGTAACCTCATTAAAGGTAAATGTCAAGGTTATCTCGAATACAAACGTAGTAAAATCTATGTTTCGTTTACTATATCCAATCCAATAGGTAGTATTTTTATTCATTGAACAAGCACAGTAAAAATAGAACAACGAAAGTAACCTTGTCGGCAATCGGAATAGCTCTAATAAAATTAAAATGTTTATCGTGAGAAACAATTAACTCTTGGAGCTTCTTTTATTTAACCGCGTTTCACCTTTTTGGTATTTATTGTTTTGCTTTTAATATTTGTTATCGGGTTGCAATGTGAGCTCAGGTTGAATTATTTATTGCGAATGTTTTATTTGTTTTTATAAACAGTATTGTATTAATTGAGAATATTTCGCCTCCGTTATCAAGTTTCCTTACCGTAAAATTTAGAAACAAATTGTTGATACTGAAAGAATAGAAAGTGGAAAGGATACAAACTGTTTAAGCGGTACTGTGGATTATGGGCGATTTACATAAAGTTAGTGACTAAGAAGGTTCTATCTGAAGTATATGAAATCAAAAAAATACTTCGAATTGGAACTTTAACGTGAATTGTCCAGTATTTCAGAATATACCGATAGAAATAATAGACTTCATCGTTCCTTATAATTTTGGTATTTAGACCATTTTTTCGTGTATATTTACGGTAGTGTATGTACTTAAGGTAAATAAATGTTTTTTTAATGTATGATGGCGCCTACATAATGCAATGCATTAAGGTCCTATAGGTCACTAGAACGCGACGGTGAGGAGTTCGCGATCGAGTTCAGTTGCCAAACGAAAAGCGCTACTCATCTCGTCGCGTTAATATTTGTATCGAGTGTATAATTAATTTCATTAGAATATAGGACATTGTTTTGGAAAAAAACAATCTTATACATTTGAGGGGAATAAATCACCATATAAAATGTCTACAGTGCAAGTAAGCATTTTCTGAACTGGTAGGTCCTTCCTAGAAGTCTACCCGCCATCAATGGGAATGTTCATTCACAATGTAACATTAATCTCGTATGTACTGTTTTACTAAAATTTATTTAATGCTTATACTGCGTGCTTAAGGTGTCGTTTTATAGTTTCGTAGAATGGTTTTCTGGTTATTTATTTGTTCATTTTTAACAGATTTCATTGCGGAGATTATAGTTCATTGAATAAAACTTACTATGAGATATTCCTATGACTACATTGCGCCGCATTCTCATATAGGTCACAGCGTTCCGACTAAAATCCAACAGGCATTAATATCAGGCGTGAGGTCGTCGACGCAAGATAGAGCAAAACCTACTTACTTTAACTCAATTAAAAAATCTTTGTTTTTTACATTTATAGATACACAAATAAATAAATAGGCGCTCACGACTGTAACCTACAGGGGGTGGATTTCCATTTGACGCGATCCTGGCACACCTCTTTCGCTTCTTCTATATTCATACATCTACGTATACATGCTCGTCGGTTATGGGTGCTCCCTAGGTTGCCCTTTTTAGTAAGCCACTAATCTGATCGATATAAGTTCTCCTAGGGCAACCCCTACCAACACTGCCCCTCACTTTTGCTACATAAATAGATTGTGATGGCTCAATTGTGTGTGATACCGAGGCACAAGAATAGATAACGGATTTTCGTTTTACACAATCTTTTACTTGCCTTGTTTCTTTTACAACTATAACTACGGTTTTACTCTCCACTGCCACGGTTTCTATAGGATTCGATTTCCGAAAAAAAAAACGATATTTGTGTTCTTTTTGTGTAAAAGTTTATTGCTTGAGTATGTATGTGATTGTTTATTTTAATATTCCGTTGTCAAATATTTTTTCAATTTATGCATTGGACATTTTAGCCGAAGCAGTTAAAAATTGGCTACCATCCAATGGTCTTAAATTTACTCGTTACCGTAAAAATGTTGTATCACCTGGCTTTTAGAAAAGTTAAATTATGGCAATAACAATTTTAACACTTTTTGCATAGAAAGAATCGTCAGCAATAAGCGCGGGAGCCGACGATGCTAAACTTCTACACACTCGATGTCATAGAGACCTATAGCATTTTGAAGATTAGATGGTAAAAGTAAAAAAAGGTTATATGATATTTATGGTTTTTGGGTTGGGGAAAGGGTCTACAGCTGTGCCAAAATGTAAAGAAAAAAGTCATGTGAACAATCTTTATTTACGATTTTTATTAATGCAGCTTGTTGAACTATTTATTTTAAAGTAAAATAAAATTACCGCGCTTGAATTGAATAGTACGCGGCTCTACATAGATGACTGATTTTTGGTGTCACACACAGCCACACACTTTTGAAACATAAGTTTGTCTACATTCATATTTGTACTAGAAAAAAAATGCTACCGTCTTTCAGATTCAGAGTCGGAGATTCTTGGAGAGATTTCCCGACTTGATTATACTAATGGGTAAGCCATCCTATACAGCACATGTATAGATACTTTACAATTTAATTATAATTACGCTATAATTGGGGATATATGTGCTTAGGTACTGTAGCATTGGAAATGTATGTGACTCGTTGAAGGGTAGGGGGAGTCTTCAAAATAATAGGCTTGGTTACAGAAGTAGGGGCTAAGGTTTTCACGGTCACGTAATTAATATTCTATCTAAATCTCGCGCTTATTCTAGCTGCAGTCAAATAAGACGCACAGCGTTTTAAGCTTTTCAAACTTACGCCAAATTACTTTTTTAACTTTCTCTTTAGAAAAATAATATGACGAGAAAACTAGAGGGAGAGGGCATATACTATGGGTCACCAAGGAGGTGGGGGGGGGATAAAAATTGTAAAAATGGGTCACATAGCCACGAGACCTATTCATTTACATAAGATTACTCGTAATATGTCAGTGAAAGTGATTTGAACTATCTCTGGCTATTCTATGTTTTAAATTAGCTTTAAATCTCCTTAATATATTTACTTATTCATTTTAAAAATCTGATTCAAAAATGAAATTACCGTTATTATAATATTTCCCGGATCTATTAACATTTCTTTGCCCCTTAAATCAATTGTCGAAAAAATATCATAATTTGTAGTATTCAAAGGTTGTGTCATATTTTTAGTATTCAAATAATTTTTATTATAAAATCGGAGATTTAAAACAAACAACACGACACGTTTCAATTTTAAAATATTAAATGAATTTAAAGGTCATAGTGTATCTTGAAGTTTGAAAAACTTGACCCAGTTCGTACGCTCACCAAAACGTTACAACGATTTCATATTAATAACCCGAGAACGACCATTTTAAAGAAATGTACGTTCTGATTTTTTTTCTATTACCAACTTCATAAGTGCGTTTAAAAATAACATAATATAAAAAAAAACCACAAGCAGTCATAAGGACTGCCGACAGAAGTGATCACTCAAACAGGTGGGAAGGTGCGACAGTAGTTCAAAAACAAATAAATAATCAAAGAAAATAAACCCTTGTATCTACCACCACCACTACCACCACCACCGACACCTTCACCGGCACCATCACTAACACCATCACCCTCACTAACACCATCACCACCACTAACACCATCACCATTACTATCAGCATCACCACCATAACCACCACCACCACCACCATCACCCATGGTATCACAATCACCACTACCATTACAACAAACACCATCCCTCCCAAAAATCGTCTAGCAGGGCTAAAAAAGTTTTCACTTCAATAGTAAAGTAAGCAAGGAAAATGTAATAACTTTGCAGGTACCCGGCGGCGCTTTCGATAACGACGCCGCGTAATTTTTATCCACATTTTTGAGGTTTTTCAACTTTTTGCGAGCAACCTTAATTCTTTTGCTATAAATAAAAATAGTAAAAATGCCATCAAAATTGGTTTAGTCGTTTCGTAGATTACCCGGATCATCGAGACAGACCAAAGTTTTGAAATTTGAGAAGAATTGAGTATGGAAATATATATGTCTAGCTCTTGTAATGTTAACGGTAAACAATTTTTTTTTGTGACTGAAAGGTCACTGTTTGCCTTTTGGCATTTACAGCTACACCGGGCTCGAGGCGGCAGGGCGCAGAGGGCGCCTAGCCTAAGCCTCTTTAAGAGTAACTTAGCTCGAGGGCTCCCTC
>JWHW01052848.1:518577-536634 GCA_000931545.1 Papilio glaucus | reverse complement strand
GCATCGTGCCACATCAAGTACTAATTGGATGAGTGAAAGTAATTTAAAGTGACATACAGCCCAGGTCAGAATAAAATTTCGTTTTTATTTTTCTTACCTTTAGCATATCTAAACAAAAATTAATCGAAAAATCCTCCACGGACAAATATTCTCGTTTTTTAGATCACCTATTCGATTAAACTCTCTTTGAAAATAAAGTATTGCTCATTCATTTCATTAGTTCTGAACTTACCGATTGAAATTGAGCACGATTGTTTGGCTTAACGATTTGTTCTTTTACACTCAACGGAGACATCGTACCGTACCGACGTCTGGATTAACTTAACAACCATATTTTTTATGTTCCGCTGCCATCTTCATCATTAGACCAAAGATGTCATCGTCAATTGATCTCTTTAACTGATACCTATTGTACTATTTAATTTACTTTTTATATGGGCATAGTTAATTAAAAAACAAAAGAGTTGGTAGGTTATATGATAGTGGTAATATTGTCAATGAATGCATTATCTGCAAGTTAAAGTATTGTTTCATATGTTATGACACGAGAAGTACTCGTATGTAAATATGTTACCGTGAAATTGTAAACAACATTAGTGAATAATAACGTCAAAAGTGACATTACATATTCATGGAAAATTGAGAACTGAAGTAAACATTTACAATTTGACATATAATGTTAAATGTAACAAAACTATTTTAACTATTTTTTTCTCTTATAAGCATTTTTTTCGGATAAGATCCAGAAGTTACATATATGTAATATGTAACTTCATGTCCAAAATTAACCAAACTTATAATTAACATACATTATCAAATCTTTACTATTTGTTATGTGGCGTAATAACGCAAGCCGAAATACGAGTTCACAGTTTAACTTTTTGACGTCGATCGATTATAAGCTATCGAGAAATAATACATTACACATTCGGCACTGAACGCATCAATTGCCCTGCCATTTGATATCTATTTCATTTATATTCTATTTATATTACTGACTTTATGTCGACTGTTAATCTAATGTGTAATTATTTTTTGAAAATTATTTATTTCAATGTGAATTTTATGTAGTTTAAAATTTAATTTTTAAAAGCTAATTGTCATCAAGGAAGTTTCTGCAATCTTAAGAATACAATGGATTTCTTGAATAAGAATTCTTGCTTAGTATTTTATTTAACGAGGTTCTACAAGACGCAGTTAACTGAACAATGTTCATCAACATTTTTTTTCTTGAACAATAGTCATCAAGTTAAAAATAACTAAGATTGTTGACGTACATACATATGTAATATAGTATGCTCGTCAAAAATGTATAAATGTACATAAACTTGTAGTTGTTTGTAGTAGAATCGGCCATGTACGCACTATTATTATGTCAATATCATTTCGATAATTGCTACACCTTGATAGACATAGTATTAAAGTTATAATGATAGTATAGTCCGGTCAGAAAAGAAAATTCAGTTCGCAGTGATGAGCATAGAGCTATCAATTGTTACAGATATTCGGAACATCATTACGAATAAAATATTAAAAATCCGCATCGATCTGTCCTCGGTCTAAAAAAGAAAAATTCATTCTGGTTTTTGATATTTATCTAGTAAACAAAATGTTTAATCGTAAAATAGATCAAACAAAAACTGTAGCTCATAATATTATGTCTATACTTTTTATTCTAAGGATCACCGTTTCTTAGATCACAATTCAAGTTGAAGAAGTTTAAGGCTGGTTCAAGCAAATGAGGTATCGAATGCAATTAGCTTTTTTAAACCAAGGGCCTCACTCAAGATCTTATGCAGGGTTGTCCCTGAGATGTTTAAAAATGCCTCTCTCTCGCAATAAATATTAAATAACAGTGAAGCCGGAATCAGGAAACCATCTACTCTGATATGTATTTAGGTCTATTGAATTATAACTTATTAAAATCCCTGCTACTAGTACGTTGACGCATTCAATATATGTAATCTTACTGATGACGGATAAAGATTTGTATGTTTTGTTTTATTGTGTTCATATTTTTTTTTAATTCTAATTAGAATAGAATGCTATGTCTATCTATTATATTAACAAGCGAATTCGAAGCAAATATTACTCTCTATTACCGGTGAATATATGCTGTAATAGAATACTACTCGGAGAACTGCTATTTGCAGTCAACACTTGAATTTAATTGATTCGGCTTTCAGGAAGGTTTGACTTGGAAGTGAGGTTTCTGGCATATATGTATTTACATTTATATTGATAGTAATCATTTAGACACTGGAATATTTGTAAGTGTTATATAATATTGAACAGTAACATAATTATTATTTTGTATTAGTTTCTATTTGAAATGTGAAACTCTATAAAATATAATCATTGTGTAAAATATTTCCTACAGATAATGATATTTTGAATATATATCTT
Organism: Papilio glaucus; assembly: GCA_000931545.1. Lineage (NCBI taxonomy): Eukaryota > Metazoa > Arthropoda > Insecta > Lepidoptera > Papilionidae > Papilio > Papilio glaucus. Next base: position 534,228 of record JWHW01052848.1, on the reverse strand, counting down.
CGTCACAGCAAACAGCGCGTTATTAGAATGCTCCGGACGAATTCCTGTACAATACCAACAATCAACGACAATGTAGACACTAAATTACCTGCATTTTTCCCGGCCGGTACCTATAGGTATCTGCAACAAGCTTATGAGTTGTAGTTGCATTATCTACCTTTAATGAAGATAAGAACGGATAAACAGGAAAAATGAATTATTAGCAAGTGCTAGATAACTAGGCTTAGTACTCCGGCACCTCGATCATCAGACGAAAGGCAGAACTGCTTTGGTAGTTTTACTTCACTTCTGTATTCTGTAAGATCATGGTATTTCATCAATAGAACTGACCTATTCGTCCAATAGATGTTGTTCAAATCATTTGATGTTATTTGGACTTACACCATTACCGCTTACTGCTGTATCTTAGACTTTTGAGTAGACATGGTAAATTAGTGTTTTTACTTACTTTTTAAATTGATTAATTAAGCCGTTTAGTAGTGAAAGCAGGTGTTACACTGCAGGCTTTCTGATATTGTTAGTTCAATTAGCAAACTCACCTATGTAACCTCGTAGTAAGCTAAGTAGTTGATGGAACAATCGATACATATCTAGAACTAAATTCAAACTTCGAGCTCAATTCTGAAGCTGATAGCTTTTAAGTGGATTCGATGATTGCATAGAGTTTGTAGGTGTTCAAATACTAAGCGTGCTTAGAGTGAATTTAAGAGAAACTTACCAACAACCTACTCTACTGCTCCTAGCTATCTATTGCGGTAACTTTGAACTTTACCGTTTCTCGGTATATTAGTATTGGGAAAGGCTTTATGGCTGAAACTAAACGCCGTATGATGTTCCAACGCTCGGTACTGGCCCGTATCCTAAATCGTGTAAGAATGTAACGCAAACTTCAAAAGAAATAATTCTTGCTAGAATTCATGACTAATATTTTTGGGAAAAGGAGACAAATAGTTCATTTGATATTAAGACATCACCGTTATCCATTAATACCAGTACAAATCAAAGAATTGTAGGATTTTTTTAATAGAAAAAGGAATTAAATAAGGAAACGTCGAGGAAGTCAGAAAGGCACCACACCAGAGCCTATTCTACAGTAGCGCCAATCTGGCCTATAATGTAAACTAAGCCGCCTGCATGAAAAGTTTTATATATAATTATATAAAAGGCGATGTAAGTGTGTATGTTCCCTATATACACTGAAACGGCTAGACTGATTTGTATGACATGACATTTTCAGGAAATGTTCAGATTGGCCTAGCAGTGAAAGTATGGTAGCGATTGGATTAATCTAATTAATGCTACCCTAACGAAGCCGGGGCGGATCACTAGCACGCGAAAAATAAACATAGTTGTAATGCCGTGTACAATTATTGTAAGTGAGGTAAAAGATAACGATCGGGCTCGGCTTGTCGGCGGCACTGGCATGCCACAAGACAATTGTCGCATTCTATTATTGAAAGTGAGCAAAAGCTCGGCTCAGCCCTGTCATAGAAAATAAAAGTGCTAAAACTGAAATAAGAATATTTTAATATTGTCTTACATTTCAACTTTTACATATACCTTATCTTTGTCATGGTAATTGCATTGATGTTTGAAATTGAGTTCTAAGATAAAATACATAAAATGTTTTATTTTTTATTATTATTATGTAATATGTATTATTTCACAAGGCGCGCGATGAGATTCTATTACAAAGGCTTAGTGTATTTTTAAAGAATCTCCCTTTTAATATTAAATTGCGTCGTGTACTGTTTAATGTACACACTAAGTCTGACTTTATTGCTTGTTCTACTGTCGCGGCTCGCTTGGGAAATTTTCAATATAAAATAGGTAGAATCTTTGTGCAAGCATTTCCTTTTATCACATTCTTTGTTTATTTAACCTCAGTAATACAAACTTACTAAATTATAATAATTGTTTCATATAAAATATTACATTATTATGAGTGTTACTTTATTTATAATATATTAAAAATTAATGTAATAGTTAATCCAATATAAAGAATGAAAAATTTTAACAGTAGAGAGAACAGCTATAGTGCATAAAAACGAGTTGTAAAGTGGATTTCAAGACAGTGACGATTAAAATCGTTTGCTAAATGTCCTCTAGCAAACGAAAGCTTAGGAAACAAAAGAGTGATAAACGCTCCCCAAACTCGTTGAGGCAAAACTGAAGCAAAAGATCAGTTAGACAACCAAAAAGTTATATTTTAGCTATGACAAATAGATAAATTAAATAAAATTATGAAAGATACAATGTTACTCGTATAATAAAGGTAAAATGAAACCAAGATGACTCTGCCAACTGTCTACTATCCTTGCATTACAGTTGCATTGAATTAGCCTTTCGACTTTTGTTGTTAACCATATCCTACAATTCTCGTACAAGCGATTGACTTAGTTGGAATGGAAAATAGAAAATTGGTTAAATCGTTCAATGCTAGTTTCGATATGAGGTAATGGATCTCGTTGTTTATACCTCAATAAGCAATTGAACATGAAATGGTCTGTAAATTTTACTTCACTTAAGCTACGTCCGCAGAATGAATAAAAATTATACACAGCGATGAAATACAGACCTCTTACTTATACTTTATTTTAAAACGATGAACTCTAACTTCTTCAAAATTTACCTCAGTCAACTATAAATGTATCTTGAGAATTTATATTAGCGCATAAATAATTGTAATTGTTATTAACAACATAACATACATAAAAGATATTAAAGTATTTTGTTAATAACCACCATTTGATGACTTTAATTTTTTTTAAATTATTATTTTTTCAATACAATAAAATGGTAAAAACATTTTTTTTAAATACTAAACTTGTGTATTTGTTTATAAACAATTTATTAACTAATGTTACTTAATGCCATTCTTAGATATGCGAAAACAGTAATAATGTAACTTTTGTTTTAAAAAAAATGAACTTATAAAATGAACAAAAAAAAAATTGTGATATTGTTAAGTACATATGTATATAAAAAGAAGGGGTCCACAAAGCCAAAGATTATTGGGGTATATCATTTATACTTTAATGTCATCTATAATATAAAAATAAGTCGGGTTTTCCTTCCTGACGCTATAACTCCAGAACGCACGAACCGATTTCCACGGTTTTGCATTCGTTGGAAAGGTCTCGGGCTCCGTGAGGTTTATAGCAAAGAAAATTTGAGGAGAAAAGCAGGAAAACAGGGAAAATTATTTTTCACATACAGCGAAATTAATTATCTCTGAAATTATGTCATTTTAAAGAACCATGTCAAACATTTTTTCGATAAAAATGCTATAAAATAGAGTCCTATCATATAGATTACTATAAATTAGAGTACTAAGTATGTAATATAATTTCGTTTAGGTAAAATTACAGGGCGGGTGAAACCGCTGGGCACAGCTAGTCATTTATGAAAATGGAGCTTGGAAAAAATAGGTTAACTAACATGAGTATAACTTTTTTTTTAAATTGTCTAAAAAAAATTCAACGAGGATTTAATCGTGGATAATACAATAGTTTATTCAATTTTTTAAATTAATATTTGTTACTATAATTTTTTTTTGTATGGTAAAAAATCTTTAGCGGCCGTGCGTAAAGGCTAAGCGGAGTCCTATTTTCAGCGCTGAATTAAGGATCCTCCAATGATAATATCATTATCATTTAAAAAAAAACCTCATGAAAAAACCACCACCTCACCAAGCTCATATTGTTAGGAGCTTTATCAAGAACTAATATATTTTGCACTTGTTAACTAGAATACTAGGTATGCATGTTCCTTCGTTACGAATATTATTTATAATGTTAATATACATTTCTTCATATATACAAGGTTATTGGTAATAATACTTATTCCCGTTTGGATACGGGTGTCTATTTGTGCAATAATTTTAACCCCTGTATGCAATAAACAAAAGTAAACATCAAAAAGTTATTTAAAAAAAAGTATCAATTTAAATTTAATTTTTGCTTCCGATTTATAAAAAAAACTATTAAACACTGGTTCTTTATCAATATTAAAAACAACAATTATTTGAAAAGAATTTTAAAGAATTATTTGAAGAAAAAAAACGATGTTATTAGAATATTTCTTAAGATTTCTTTGCCCTCTTTCTTGATCTTGAGATCTCTCTCTCGGCTCAAGACCACTCCCTTTGAGTGGCCTTGAGCCGTCTAATGGTGCACACAGTGTGCGGCCATCAGTTTCGTCTAGAGATTCTGCGTTGGAAGTTTGGCCGAGAGGATATCTCGCAAATTCCTGAACACTGTCCAACGGGATTCAGATTCAGCGGACCTCCTTCTTGAAGCTGGACTTAACTAGCTGGATTGCTTGTCACAGGTACCTTACCTATTATTTATACAATCGTCAACAACTTCGAGAGTACGGCTTTCGATAGTTGTTGTAGTAGGTAGAACATGAATGCTCGACATAGCTGCAGGCTAGCTTACCCGCACGGTATTCAGTCAACTTACAAATAATCATAGTAAACATGTTTCTACATGTAAAATTAGGAATGGGAATTGGGTTTGTATTTTATGCCTGTAATTCCGTAGGTATATCATGTTCATATGGACGTAACTTCATGCCTTGGAACGCTTACGGTGTTGGCTGTGTGCCAAAAGTTCCAGAGGCCACATAGCGTAATCGTACTCCCGGGTATATATCTACCAACAGTGCTGTAATCAACCGCATAATTCTTAACTGTGTTTATTTTAAGCGATAACCTTAAAAAGTTAAATATTAAATAAGCTAACCAAGAATCGTCCTCCTGTAAAATAATGAATATCTTACTTAAAAAGTAGAGATTGCTTTTAAAACCTCGAAGTTTAATATCAACAAGTTGAAATGAATGGTCACTGTTTATCATAGCGCCTGTCTAGTGTTTATATTACACAAAGAAACCAGAAAATACAAATAGAAATAAACTCGAAAATACTTGACAATGAACATAAATATTTACTTTTCATTTCAATTAAATTAGTTAAAGGAAAATAAAATACCGCCGTAGAGCTTTCGACGAATTTCCTGACTTAAAACCCCAGCCAGTGGTTTAACGTTAGCACAAACTCGCTAAATAATCGCTAACTTTCGTAAGAGATTACGCTAAATTAAGAAATAAATTCAACTCACTTAGATTTAATACAAATAATTACTGGCATTATAACAATTGCTAAGATAGTTGTTTTCACGAATACTAGCACTTTATCGTAGCTACGGTACGGCCGCAATGTTACAAAAAAAAGCCGCTACAGTAATCCCACGTGAAGTTAAATGCCACTGTAGCCTAAGAAAGCAAACGGAGAACCGTACTAAATGCCCACTTCTTAAGTCTTAAATGAGAACTGTAAGTTACGTACAAAGTCGCAAAGTTGAGGTTATTGTACAATATGCATATTATAGACACACAAAGTTCCTTTTTTTTCTTCTATTAATTTATTTTGAATAATAAATTTTATCTTAAATTTCAATAATTTACAGTAGTAATTACAATATTAAGTATTAATTTCACCTTCTAGATATCTACAGTGAAATTATTATAATAATTTTAACAGATGATAGAAATAAGACGACCGAGCAATAAACTATAGTTTAATAACATTTGCCGACACTAATAACAATTTCAGTTATAACTGGTCAATTTAATTAAAGAGTTTTATATAAAACAATGCATTAATTGGCGCGGAAGTTTTTTCAATTGAAGAGATAAACCCCCTCAGAACAAATTTACTACATTTATGTGAAGCGCTAACATTTTGAGCGAATTTCAAAAGTATTTGTGTATACATTTTGTTTAACGCGTCAGTACCGGCGCGTAATTAGTTTGATCGGCCTGAAGCAAACTTTTAAAACAGGAAATTCAAAAATAAATTTAAATTTAAATCGGCTAACAAGTCTTTTGTACTGACTAGATGAACGGAAGTCGCTCGTAAAGTTTGTAAAAGTTGTCGAAGTACGTACGTAAGTACGATCGACGATATCGATCGATACTCTACGCAGCTGATTGGAAAACGCGGAATTCGACGGACATTTGAAGCAGCACGTAAATAAAACATGAGACATGGGATGCGCCGTGGTGTCGCAGTGTCAAGATGGAGTCTTTAGTGTGTTTGTCGCTCGATAAGACCAGTGAGGATCTGAGCGTCATGGTGGTAGCGAAGGCGGCGACCGGATTGCGGTCGATAGGTAGTTGGGCGCAAGCGCGAGTCTCTATAGCGGCAAAGCTAGGGGTGCAGGGCAGGTTAGTCCGTTAACCGAAAACGCGGCTGCCGGCAGCGTGTGTCCGCCGAAGCGCTAGCGGGCGCGAAACATGCACGCGGCGCGATCGCGCGGCATGCACACGATCCCTCTCGTCCTCGCTCTCGCCATAGCTTGGCTACCGCACGCCGACCATGCTGCGTGAGTATGCCACACTTTAATTAAAAAATACACTTAACGCGCCAAAAACCACGTTGCCGACCGCGAAGCCATACTTTTTTTAAAACTTTATTAAAACGCAACTTTCAAAATTACTTAAAACATTTAATAGTGTTGTTGATGGAAATACTTTAAAATATAATTTAAATTGAAATTATCGGAGACGAATTTATAAAAAGAATTTAGACCTTCTAAAAATGCTCATCAACTCATTTAAGGAAGGAAATTATAAAAAACAATATTGCGCGATTTACAGTAAGAAAATATATTATGTCAAAAAATCAAGCTTCTAGATATCTCAAGTTTTTATTTATCAATAAAAATTAAAAAAATATATTAATTGAAATTAGTAAAATAAGTAAAAAAATTAGATGTCATTTTTTTCCATCTGCAAAATATTTTTTGAATTTATAATCGGACACATTTAAATAATAATTTATGTAGAATATAAGACTATTTTTGAAAGTATTAGTTACATTAAAATATACAAGGAAGAAATTATCACTACAATATACGCAAATTTTATTTAGTTTTAAATATAAAATAAAAATGTAAACTCAGAAATATAATTACATTTTTTGCCTTGAAAAGGCGATAATTTCTTATAATAAAAAATAATTTATAAACATGGATATGGAAGAGAACATAACTGTGCCGACCCCAGATACAAACGAAAAGTGTAGGATCACTATCTGATGATGAAATAATAATTGATTTAAATATGAAATACCAACTCCTAAGAAAATTCTGTAAAATGTGTTCAGGTACTGATAAAATATCAATGTCATTTTAATAACTGAAAACTAAAAGAAGAGTGATGTTTTATAAAAAGTATCATATATTAATTGTATTTAAATTGAACAATTATATCAAGGGCCTAAGATAATAGAAAAATGAAAAGAACAACTGAAAAATTATGTAATTCTGAACGTTGCCAAAGCTGTTCTCTGCTTCAGTATATTCGACATTTCTATTATATGTATTAGCAAACATTTTAGTATTTTTACATTCTTGATACAATAAAGAAAAAATGTATTCCACGTATTTACATAGCTTACTACATAGCACTTCTTATGTTAATTTACGCTTTACTGTAATGACATAAGCGGGAAACATGCAGCGGACAGTGGCATCCATTTCGTTATTACTGTGTTTTTCATATAGAAGATAACTCAGAAGAGAACTCGTCAAGCGGTCTCTATATCTTTGGTTGACCCTCACATCATTTTAAAGCAAGTACAATGACAGTTCCATTGCATAATTGTAATTACTTAGAAAAATAAGATTCATACAGACAATTTTCCATCCAACGCGCGTTTCAGTAATACCATTTTAGGATTTTATAATTATACCAAAGACGACGACTCGGAACACTCTCTTTTCACATTTACTCACATCATTCATACATTGTTGGGCTATAATATCTATAATATACATAAGTAATTAAAAAAAAACATGCCTAGGATTGACTAAATCATGCTATATACCGCAGTTTCTCATATAAAAACACATGGTTGTTACTATTTCCGGAAGTATCCTATGCATCGTGTTTAACGTATAGAATAGGAAACAAACACTGATAGGAGTATTTTTAAATAATAAAAATCATTTGTTTAATTGATTGTGGCACATTATAACAAATTTATTTTTATTCGTTTATCTACTAATACATCATGTTTTGTCTATAAAAAGCAGACCTTTATTAATAATAATGAATAAATAAAATAACACTTTATTTATTACCAAATTAATATAGATAGAACAAAATCTGTTGACATATCACCTTACGATCCCAGACATGGCGAGCTAGACGGACCCGGGTCATAGATTTGTAGAACAGTAGATTTCAACGTCCAAGGCACAAATCGCTTTACATTTTTAGTTTTATGATTTAATGTAAAATATTTTGCAAGCAATTATCACTCATAATATCAAGCTCTAATTAAGCCAAATTGGCCATAAGTACAATTTTATATTTTGCATAATAAAATATTGTTATTTAAGTAAATCTTTATGAAAATTCCTAGTCTCTGCCTAGCTTTCTGGATTACGGGTATTTACTTATTAATTTTATGTTGATGTTGATAAATCTTCACAAAAAGTAAAATATTCATGAACATAGTCAACCCAGTATGGGTTTGAAGAATTTAATATCAAACATTCAATTTCATATAGTCATATTCAAATGTTATTAATTCGGTTTAGCATTCAAAGTAAAATACCAGTAATGGCGAATGTAATAGTATATGAGTATTTATTTTCATATTCAATGAATTGACTTTGAGCTTCACGGATATACCAGATATTATTCATAAAATAAAGCCTTTGAATTCTCTGCTCTTATTGTATATAAATGTTACTGCGTTTACGCTTTCAATGGAATCTACGGTTACGTAATTCAATGTCCATGGCCGTTTGCTAGAATTCCTAGAATCCAAATGTTTCTGTTTTTGAACTATATTCATGGTCACGGTTACACTAGCAAAAATGTAAACATCAACGTTTTCAAGGTTATTAATAAAAGCTCGTTACCTAGCTTACAAGTGAGCTCGTAATTTTTTGTTATTCAATTTTTGTATGTAAATAAAGCAAAGGGAAAAAGAAAATTGTATTCACATGCATGGCCCTTATAATTTTGAAAGTAATTGTCACGGTTAACATGCATAGACCACAAAATACATACTCAACAATTACTTGATATTTTCGCGGTGCGATTGCCGCGTTTCTCGTTCCGCTAGGACAACGATTAAGACAATCGCCTTAGGCAGCTATTTGCACGCTCCTTATTTTATTGTACTTTCATCGAAACATATACTCTCATTTTATTAAGATCCTGGGTAATTTGTAACGAGTTATCATTGTTATCGTTTGCCTCTTTGCCTCTTTAGGGAAAACCTAGTCGTAGCATGGACATCATGACAACAACAGAACAAAAACATAGTTCAATCTTTAGATAAATCTAGACGGTCCTTATAGAGAGATAGAACAGAGAGCCACTGTTGAGTGCAAGAGTCTCACATGTTGTTAAGTGATCACTACTATCTATCCACATTCGCAGCGATTTCAACAGTTACCTGTTCCTTTTCTTGCCTCTCATATTTGTTTTCTTATTTTTATTTTCACCATGTCCAATGTGGTTTAGTTATGTTAGATTTTCATATTTTCACTATATTATAAGTTAATATGCTATACTTGCTTCTAGGATATTGCTGATATAACTTTCCTATGACACTATTTTTCTTAAAATAGAAATTCGGAAGACATACATTGCATAGGACAAATAGTATTTCTCATAATATACTGGCCATCACTTGTATAACCGCTAGCTTGAGTAATTCCTGCGCATTTTTGCGCATCCGGTATTACGCTTGATCTAGTTCAATTAAACTTGTAGTTTTTGCTACATATTTGATCTACTTTTGGATTTATATGTCAATTAAGAAAAAAATCGTTATAGCTTGACGTTTATCATTTTATATGTTATATCTTGAATTCTTGTATTTTTTTCGTTAATATTTCAGAGCATTTTAAATAGTCATTTGGAAATTTTATGCAATATTTCTCTTTTATGTTTTCTTCCGTCTTAACTTTAACTTTACTGCAATAAGTATTCATTTTAGGCAAGTCTTGTCTGATTTCAGTAATTTCTCCCAGTTTTTTAGTTACGTTAGCGCTATTTGTGCGCGTTACGTTAGCGCTATGATTTGTGTGCATTACGATAGCGCTATGATTTGTGCGCGTTACGTTAGCGCTATGATTTGTGCGCGTTAAGTTAGCGCTATGATTTGTATGCGTTACGTTAGCACTATGATTTGTGCGCGTTACTTTAGCGCTATGATTTGTGCGCGTTACGTTAGCGCTATGATTTGTGTGCATTACGTTAGCGCTATGATTTGTGCACGTTACGTTAGCGCTTTGATTTGTGTGCATTGCGTTAGCGCTATGATTTGTGCGCGTTACGTTAGCACTATATCTCTGTCAAAGTCCAAAATTAAGTTTTCTTCAATGTATTCCGTAACTAGCTAATTCAATGAAAACGAAATAAAAATATATGTTAATACATTTTTTTAATATTCAATATTCACGAACGAGAATGCTGCACGAATATCAAAATCCGTAATTACGACTTGTCATTGAAACGTTCTTCTAAAAACAAAAAAAAATTATTTCAAAACAGCGAAGTTATTGCAAATGGCTGTTAAATTAAGAATATATCTCACGTCTACCACTTGTATTGAATTGGTAATTTCCTATTACGCCATCTGATTTTCAATTCGCTATTGAATAAAGTTTTTTCTGAAAAAAATAAAACTTCAACACGACAATACCATAAGTAAAATAGGACCGGACTTTTCTGTTGATTGAAGGCAGAGAATAATCGTCAGAACTTCTTTATAATTTGTTGAAATCAATGCGTCACAATAACTGTGTCTTCGCAACGAGTTACATTTAGATAGAAATAGATTTAAATCCAGGAGACTATTCAAGCTATATGAAGACCATCGGAGTAGATCATACAATACACGAGAGGTTTTTACAACCTCTCTAACCTTTTATATCTCTCGATTTCAACGATCTCTATTCGAAGTCAACCCAGGAAGAACTATAATGGTTTCATTAAACAAAAATGAATCAACATACAATATCGCAAAAATGTTATATTTAAAGAGAAATTCTCCTAAAATGTTTTTTAATTCCCCTTGGACAAATATCCATACCTTTGAACTATGTATATTTCCATACCTTTGAACTTTTTTATTTTGTCAGGCTCTCGGCAATAAATAATATTTTCACTTGAAAATATGTACGACATTGTTAAAGTACCTTTTTATCTGTTTCCATGTACATGTACAATACGTAGGCGTAGCCGTGTTTATTATGCTACGAAATATTATAATATCAGTGCGCTATTTGCGTCCGATTGTGGACAAGGTGTGTTTAATTGCGGTTCGAGTGATTAAGATACTTTTTTTAATTAAAATAATTGAGTTCGGTCTAAGTATTTTTATTATAATTAATTCGTTTTTTTTTCATTTGTTTGAATTACATGTAACATGTATTTTTAGTTGGTAAGGTACAACTTACGACGATGCCATTATATATACAAAGGAACCAATCCATTTTCGTATTCATGTTCTTAATAGCTTTACGAGGAAAATTCTCAGAATCCTTCATTAAATGTTAGCCTTTGCGAAAGCCAACCGGTAGTGACCTTTGATCGTAAACTCTAACCGCCCAAAAAAACCTCTCAATACAATTCGCAACATGGAAGATTAGCATTTTTTTAAATTGATTTAATCTAATTTCGACAATATAACATTTTTATTTCTCAAAAAAAGATGAAATAAGGGCAACAGCATTAAAAAGAAAGTATATCTTGTATTGTACGTGTACCTTCTCATGTTTGGGATCAGGTTATGGTTTGATGAAACGAATAAGAGTTTTTTATCGCTATTGATCTGACACAGTGAATATAGAGGCAGACACATAAATCCAATCCACTTCTCATTGACCTTGTTAATAGTATAAAAATATATTTTTAATATCATTAAAAACGGTTAGTCTATCATATAATGTGGCCGTGAAATTAATAAAAATTTCGACCAAAAATATTTCATCCATAACTGACGAGCGTGAATATAAATATAGATGATATTTATATTTAAATTAATAGTATAAATGTATCAGAAACGAAAATTGTGAGCTAGAACCACATAAGAATGATATATCTCTCTGCCTTACCCTTTCTGACTGAATACATTTGTTTGTTTCGAGCTGTAAAGTAAATTCTAAAACTAGAAATAATTACAAAGTAAGCATTGAAAATTATATTCTTTTGACGAGTGCTTTGGTTTTAGTTTTTGTATTATTTGCCACACACAAACTGATTGTTTTCCACTACACAGCCTTGAGAGGCGACCTTTAAGTTAACATTGTTTTTGAATAACAATAGGTGGTTTTGAATTCAATATAAAAATTGTGGAACTAAAACTCTATTTAAATTGTGATATATAAGTTCAGTACGTTTGACTGAACGCAGCGCCAACACCGTATGTGGAAAGAATACGACTAACGAACGAAATGTATGTTTTTACATTTTTGCTTCGTTGTAGAATTTTTTATCCACGTAATGATTCCCATAGGGGAACTGAAACTTATATGGATACTAACGAATGGCTCTATGTTATACCGAAGCTTGGATCGAGTTACAAAATTTAATCTAGATATATTGTCAAAAAAACATTGTAAAAAGAAACAAATTTATTTCGTGATATGAATAAACAATGGTTAAGAACATTAACGCCATATGTCGTTAAACCTCGTGAACTAACAAGCACTGACGGTCTTTTTAACTCATTCAAAGTAGACATATTAATAGTAGTTGACATATTAATCCTATAATAATTGCTCAAATATGGGTTTTAATTTGCTCTCATGTAATCGAAAATAAGTTACATTAACTTATACGCGATAATTTAATGTAAATTATTTTCGACCAAAAATCTAAAAATGAATTTTATAAGTACGTGGATCTGGATTCTGGACAAAGCTTCTTATACCTTATACTAATACCACATTGACATAAATAGAAAAACCAATTGCAATACTTAACTTTCAAATAAACGATATATAAAAGCACAGCCCTAACTACTGGGCCTAGATACTTGACATTCTGTACAGAGATATATGTAATTACGTAGGAGAGCAATAAAATAGATTTTTATAAATTCATCTCCTAAAAGTCTAAAGTAGGGTCGCAAGTTTGTATGCCGAAATATATATTGTGAGATCTATATCATCAGTAATATTAAATAGGGTTCAGTTTAGGTTGGATTAGATGATTTCGTCTAAATTAAATTACACGATGGGTGGAACCGCGGCGCGTAGCTAGATAGAGGTATATAAATACATTAAAAAATATGTTTTAAAACAATAGTCACAGAAGTCTTCTCGTTGTAGCTTTATAATATTCTTAGGTATTTAAGGTTTTGTTAGCACGTGGTAATCACTACTTAAAATTTTAATTAACAATTTCATCGACGATGGAAATCAGGTTGCTCCCGTACGATGGGATCCCGCCTTCTGTTTCCAGAATGTGCGCTAAAGTATTATTGAGGAAATCAATTATGACTCATTGTCTGTTGACTTATAATATCATTTTAACGCTTTTTCATTTCTTAATAAGGCAAATAAACATCAAAAATATTTTGTTCGTAAATTCAATTCCATTTCAAAGTTACGTCGTCATTTTGATAACGCCCTGTCTGGATTCTTAGAATGGCCGTATAATAATAAACTCTACAAATAAACCATATATTTTCATATTTTTACATACGAAAAAATATTATCAAAGGAATAGGTACAGAGGAAAAATGTTAAAGAAATATTTTCTTTGGGTAAATATATAGATAGGACGGATGAGAAAGGAGAAACGAAAATAAATTATTTTGCGAAATTGATTGACATTGACAGTAAGGGATACATTAGACACATTTATATTGGCCTATAAGTGATATGGTAAAGAACGGACTGTAACCATGCAAATTATATTTATTCAGAACTATAGTAGTAAGGTCATAACATACGGATGTCCAATTTTTTATGTTTTAAAATAGTTATGCTATCTCATCGTTGAATACAAAAAGATGTGTATTTTACTCGAAGTCATTGGATATAACTTTATCATGGATCGGAGAAGTTTACAAAAAATTAATGTCCGAGAAAAATCTGAAAGAAAATTTTATAATTTGGTCCATTCTCGTCTCGCGGAGTTGTACCGGTACGATAAATTTTAACTTTCCCGCAAGTAAATTGTTCACTTTTTAATATTAAACAATTTTTTATAAAAAGTGGATACAATTTTTTTATAATTATAGCTAGATGTATAAATAAGTATATATTTTTTTTTAATTTGATAGAAACATTATAAGAACGTCAATATTAAATGCGATCTAAGGTATAGTGGTACATGCATTATGAACGCATTTGAAAACATGCACATGCCTGTGAGATATGTACATGTAGTACACATGAAAGAAGTGAGGAAGATGGGCCCGGACAGCTTTAGCTTATCCCTTTGTATAAAACGTGTCATTCCTTTTTTTATTTAATCAAATATTTATACGTAACATTTATGCGGCTCCCGCGGTGACACTGACTCATCTGTGGAGCATATCGTTTGTGAACCGTCGGTAATACAGCAGTTCAATATCAAAATCCTACCGCAGTGCTCTTTGGTGAGTGTCGAGATGAGCCGACGTGTCGAATTTAACTTTGAACAAATAAGATTTCTCAAAGGGGGCTCAAAATTGTGCACATTTTAAAATAAGACTTACAACCAATCCCGAGGAGGGTTGGCGACGGGCAAGAGGCCAGCCGTAAAAACTGCAGCCAAACCTCATACCGTATAGACTACGCCCATACTGTGCCGACCCCACATAACTAAGGAAAAGGTCTGGGATGATGATGATCTGTAAAAGCTTACGTACGCTTTTATATCTATATTTTTTTCGAGCAATTGGCGCCCAGAACAAAAACCTTCACATATGTTAGGAAATAGTATCTTGTTTAAAGAGAACTCTGCAATGTGAAGCCACACAATATTTACCAGCGCGTTTAACTATTTACGCTTAGTTTCGAAGTGAATAGTAATTTTGTTTTCTTCTTTAATTTTGCTTTTGTGGGGATCAAGAGTGAAGCAACGCCCACAGCCTGGTACAAAAGACGCCAAATATTTTTTATCGCGTCGCATTGTCCATGTGAATTTTTTACTCGTTTTTATAATACATTAGTAGTAAATTTTGTAATATCAAGTTTATTTTTATGGTAGAAGGAGAAAAAAGAGCAGACAGCTCACCTGATTATATGTACTGTAACAGATCGATTGTCGACTTTGTTATTTTATAATCGAACAAGGCATATAGTAAACAGGCTGGAAATTGTGGATTGAACGAAACATTGACAATAATTTAAATTTTAAATGTTTTATAAAATTTACATTTATACCATATACATCGATCCAAAAGTATTTTATATTCATTTTGTTCCTTTTATAAATTACATAATGTTTAATTTGAATTTGTTGAAATTCTAACGTTTCAAGTGTTTTAAAGACGATCAGCTTTCAAGTTTTATTAATAGTAGGTTACTAGTTTTTTAAACATTATTAAAAAAAATAACCTGTACATGATATTTATAATTTTTTTTATGCATAATTAACTTTATTAAATGCGTATGATTCAT
>JWHW01052848.1:505165-518385 GCA_000931545.1 Papilio glaucus | reverse complement strand
AATAATCAAGGAAATAACGTAACTGTGAACTCAGTGGAATACGTGAAGATGTTGCTAGAGTTTTTGACACCACAGTTGCATGAATTTGAAGGATACAACAGCCAGACTTGGATGCAACAAGATGGTGCAACATGCCATACCTCAAACGTGACTTTACCAGTGGTCAAAGAATTGTTTCCTAACAAATTGATTTCTCGCAGAGGTGATATCCCATGGCCTCCCAGAAGCCCGGACCTTACACCTTGCGATTTTTTCTTGTGGGGATATCTGATTTAATATCTTTTAAAAAATAAATTTTAATAAATGATAATTACGGTAAATAAATCTTAAACAAAATAGCATTTGTACTTTTATTTCTACACATGTTTCAAAAGTGCAAAAATTTATGGCCCAGCCTGTACAACATGAAAATTTAAAATATGAACCCTACTTCACGACATCAATTTCTTCTATTTTACTTAAACTAAAGTGGCGTGGTGACCCAAAGTGGGCCTCCGACAACAGGAGTCTTCACTCTTTCTGGTCTCGCGCCATTTCTCGCCATTTGAAAGTGAAGCAGGTCCTTCTATACCTCATTTTTGCAATGATACCAGGGACGGCCCACTGGGCGTATTTTTTACTTATTTACTTATAATTATTATACATCTACCCATACAAGTAAGCTGGTAATAAATACAACGTACTTATTATGTGCCCAAATCAACATAAATTAAAAATGACTATAAACTCTAAATATTTCTATCAAAGCATTCTCTAAATAAGTCTATTTATGCTGCATAAGTGAACTAATGCAGTTTTGTTATTGCGAAGCTGCGATCCTAAGTTCACGGCCACGCTGTAATCGGATTACAAAGACTAGCAACGTAAGCTTTGTATGGACTAAAAGTACATATAATATGCAGAAACATTGTTTTGTTATTGTTTCATTTTATCTTGTATATGCCCCACCTGAATGTTGTTGTTTACTGACCACGTTAAGATTTCAAATATTTTACCGCTTTCGGGGTAACTACATAGCTTTATTTTGTTTAACATTTTAGATTTATTTATTTGATATGGTTCATCTACAAAATTATATGAATTAGTTTCACAGTATACAACCTATGTAACAAGTAACATGTAATCTCAGTTACAGATAAACACAGCATACAAGTATATGTATGCATAAGCAATTATATAAAAAACAAAATCAAAGGGCTACAAAAAAAACTAGAGAACAATATTAGATCTAAAACTACGTAAAATGCGACTCGAATACTACTAATTTATACACGTGACGCAATATAAAAGTCAAAATAATAGACTTTTGCGACGGTATTAGGATTCAATATCCTAACGATTTTGGATTTATATACTGATAATTTGTCATGGAATATAACTATAGTACTACTGTCTTAATTTATAAATTCTTTTAATAATCTACATAATCTCACAAGACACACAAGACAAAGGTGTCCTAACTTTGATTTGTACGTTCTATGAGTGAGCGAGAGTGATGTGGAACATGAAAGGAGAAACGACTAAGTAGTTCTGGATTATCAAATAAATTATTTACCATCTTGTATAAGAATAACATGTCCTGTAACGTGCGTATAACTTCATGAGGTTAAAAGTCTTGATTAACTCGTTTACTTAATCCATTTAAATAAAAATAAGTGACACGGCTCTGCATGTTTACATACGGTCTTTGTGGACCTGATAGAATGGGTTCCATAGAATCGAGCAATACTCGAGCTTGCTTACGACCAGTGTGGACAGAAGTTTTTTATTACAGAGTTTTTGAAATCCTTAAAATTTCTAAACACAAAACCTAACATGCCCCTGGCAGATTTACAAATATTATCAATACACTGATTAAAGTTTAATTTAGCATCGAAGGATACACCTAGATAACGAACTACAATTTGTTCTTTAAGTACTATGCCGTTGATGAGAAATGCTGTTTAGATAGTTTTATGATTGCTTGTAAATCTTACAAATGAACGTTTTTCTGGATTCAGAGCCATTCCATCATGTTGGGACCAGTGAAACATTGTGGGTTATGGATAATTTCTGAACATCATTTATATAGATATTAAATAAAATTGGCCCCAAAACATATCCCTTAGGAACTCCTGATATGGCTTGGTATGGCGACGATGAGTATCCCTTCACAACAACAAATGATGATCTATCCATAATATACGATGCAAGCCACAAAAATACAGACCCTCCAAAACCAAAATGGGAGAGTTTTTCCTAAAGTAGAGAGTGGTTGACTTTGTCGAAGTCGTGTATACTGGTCAACATTTATACGCGAGTCTATTGATATTGGCAGGAAGGTTAGAAAGTTAGTTATATTGGTAAAAGTAGATCTAGATTTAGTACCCCGGCCTAGTACATCAGATATTAATTGTATTAACATAACGAACAAAAATTGAACGTAAAAATGTTGGGGACCCCTCAACATTTTTGTTAACACTGAAATCATTGAAATAGGTCGGTAATTGATTGTATTACTTGGGTCCCCTTTCTTGTACATCTCGAATGTCCGGATTGAAAAGAAAAACAACACACCATTTTCGAATTTGAACTCATGGCATAATAGTGTGTATGCTCTTACAACATAAGCTATGGGGTTGTCAGGTTTAGGGTTCGTTACCGACATTCTTTCATCATTCATTAATTAGGTTTGCCTGTTATTATTACTTCTTACGCTAATTATGAAATCTTTCGTTTTCATAATTAGCGTAAGAATTATTGTTTATAATAAGAGGTATTGTTTTCATTTTATTCTGCTATTATTTCATCTTATTAGGCCTTCAGCGGTTTGATAGGTCAGGAGCGGATATTCTCAATTATAACGACAGTTTTTTTTTTATAAAGAATAGCGCTAGTTTAGCGCTTGACCACAATCCCACCCGATGTTAAGTGGCAACGTGGTCTAAAAATGGTACGCACTAGTTTAGAAACAGCCTATTCAATCTTCTCTTGAAGGTACCCACGTCATAATCGAACGGAAATACAGACGCTGGCAACTTATTCCAATCCTTTGGAATCCTCATCTATACAATTAAATTCAGAGACTAAATATTAAAAAAAAACACATTAAATTAACTTAACTACTAAACTTTGCATCAAAACTAATCGATACTGGCCGATAGTTCATCACAGGTCGAACGGTTCTCAATAGAACATACATTCGCCTTTATACCTTACAGATAATGGACTACGGCTTAATAGTTCAAGCGATCTCATCTTAAATGCATGTATCGCCAATAGAGAGAAACAACATAATAGGATATATGGCTGTCTATGGTCTTAAATCTGTTCAAACATGTACAAATGTGTTACCGTCACATTATGATTTTCGCTAGTTTATAATATCACTACATCTTATAAACTGACGGCAAATAAAGTTCATAAAAGAAAGTTCATCACATATTATACGACAAAGTCCCGACATGTCTGTCTGTTTTTTCGCGATAAACTTAAAAGTACCGAACGGTTTACTGCTGTTTTACCAAGATATAGAAGCAGGTGAAAGGTTTAGGTTTATAATTTGTTAAGGGCTTGTGTAAATTGGTTAACATATATAGAAAATGTCGGAAAAGGTCAAGCCGCCAGAGAGTTTTCATTGAAAACGCTGCCTAATCCCTTTAACGAAACAATGTACCTATGGCGGAATATTTCTCTTTTATAGGTGTACAGAGAAAATTCGGTTATATATACCTTTTTATATTTTTGTTAATATGATATTATACTAACTGCTAGTCTTACTCACACTTATCAAGTAAACCACACCATTATATTTATTTTAATATTGAGGACAAATTTATAGTGGCATAGCTTGTAGAATAGTGTTCAGTGAACGGATTTGGTTATATGTCTTATGATTTTAAATATGTTGATTTTCTATCGATTTACACCTTTACAGTCGATCAAATAAATTAGCGCTTCAAATTAAATACAATCGAGTTCACTAAAGCTGAAAGCGAATAACCAACCGCACATTTTTCAGAGCTCTTTGAAAGGTAAGTGACGGCTATAACTGTAACTAACAAAGTTGCCGTCTATGTTGAAAAGGTTAAAAATTCGAGAAATGTGGGCACACTGTTCCAACTCTTTGCTGTATGTAATATAAGCGACGACGGGAAACATTCCGACTGAAGGCATGTCCATCGAAAGCTTGCTGGCAGTATAGACGTTGCTTTAATCTTTTATCTTCACAATATTATTCCAAACTAACCTTTAACTTGTCTAACATAAATTGCTATTTCGATTAACTTTCAGTAAAAATAAAATAAATACAATTTTAGGTTTATAAAGTTATTTGATCAATATTTATCATTGCACATTCGTTATTTAGACGCAGGTTATAAATTATGAGCTCATAGGTTTAGTGATCAACGCAACAATGCGTTCGATTGACTGAAAATTTAATTCAATATGTTGTTCTCTTAAGGTAGCTCGACATATCGTATTGTTATATATATGAGATCAGTTATGGATCTGAAAGTTAATAAAACTTGAGAAATGAGTGAGTGGGTGAGCGAGACAATTGGGGAGTGAGAAATGTATAATTTTGATGTCAGAGCTTCTTTAAAGAACGAACATAGTTAAAGTAACAAGGGATTTTTTATAGAAAAAGAGAATACGTTGGTTATAAAAAATAAACATGCGCTCAGGTTACGGAAACCTAGAAGGAGGGAAGAGATTATGGATTTACATCTGGAGGTGATCCTGGCACACCTCTCTCGCTTCTTCTACATCCATACATCTACGTATGTACATACATGCTCATTGGTTACGAGTGCTCCTTATATCGCCACTTTTCAGTTTGTCACTATATCTGTCAATCTGATCGATATAAAATTTTCCTGGGACAGAATTCGGGACGAATACGTATAATATTTCATGTCGTCTTAATGTAAAATTTCGAACGTGGGTGTTGAAATCTCGATATTTTTGTCACAAAGCTTACGTTTAATATGAGATACAAGACATTCATATGATTGTCTGTCGCTATCAAATTTCTATAGAACACGTACACTGCGCAAATTCAAATGGATAAGCGAAAACCAAGTGATCGCCTGCGTGGTACAGAAAGGTGAATGGATTTATTCAAATCACGTAAATCAGATAACTTCCAAATATATTATTTCATTTATTTTTCCTTCGCTAGGTTTTAATCTTTAAACAGCAACATATATTAAAACTGTAATCATAGCAGTAAAAAACAATCCAATTTCGTTAAAATTTTTAAAAAATTAATCCTTTGAAAATAATATTTCTGCTTGCTACCGCTACTTGTTTTTAAAATTAGTCTATTTGTTCACTTTAATATAAAAAGATAAAAATACTTTAACGAATGGAATTGATACTTGTACCCAGTTTTTTTGCCGATGGCGAATTCAAAATACTTGAGCTAGTTTTTATACAATTCCATCAGGCCACACCACTTGCAACACGAACTTGAAATATTGCTATATTAAATTTAAAACTTCGTTTCAACATTTTCATTTACATACTTTTGAAATGATTTTTTTCAGTTTGGTAATATTAAAGATAGATATTGAAGTTTCCTTTTCAATAATTTTGCTGCATCATCGCTACGCCACGGTCAGGAGCGGAAACTCTTAAAAAAAGCTTGATTTTTTACCAATGCAATACTCAAGTTACTATGGTATAAAATATCTTTAAAAATATTGTCATTTCAAGATTTAAACCATCGAGTTACATTGATAATCACATAAATTCTAGAAATCTGAAAAAGATAGACATAATGGTAACGTGGGTCATAAATCATTTAGTGATGTGCCGTCAAAGACGCTGGGTAACCGACATAACACCTACGCTAAAACATAAGAAGTGCATCACTCTAATGGATGTACCAAAAAGAACGTTATGAACTTATCCCATGCTATTCACTGTATACCATCTTTAAGCCTAACGAGGGTACACAAGTATACGTTTATCTCAAAATAAAAGTAAACAGTAGCATATTATAAAAAAGAGAAAGCAATGCACGTAGTCTTTCTGCGAGATTTTATCAGGAATGATGTGATCCGCATTAGAACCAAAGTAACCGAAATTGCCCTAAGAGTTGCAAACCTTAAGTGGCAACGGCCGGACACATTGGTTCTAGAAAGGATGGCGGATGGGGACGAAAAGTCCTGGAAGGGGGCCACATACATGTCGACGCAGTCTAGATAGGGCTCCCATAAAATGGAGCAATGATGACGATTTTTGTGGCGATCAATGGGGGAGGCCTACGTCCAGCAGTGGGCAACCTTCGGCTGAAAGGAGAAGAGCTTCATATTGGTGAAAAAAGAGTCGGTTCAGTCGTTTTTGAGTTTATTCGAAACAAACAAACTGCTAAAAATTTTACATTATTTTTTGTCATAGATTTATCTGGCAAAATAAATATTTTGCGTCACTAGATAAAATAATTTTAAATCCAACCAGGAATTTATATCACCCATTACTTTAGACTATTCTTAGCATTTATTTATTATTACTTTAGACTAATAATGAGCAATCAGCGAGCTCGTTAAAAAAATAGGAGTGTCGTAAACGTTAAACGAGACCGATTGCACAGAATAAGGGCGGCAAGGGATCGACGCTGATTGTATACCGAAATGTATACTCATCTCTCATCATTAGAAAAATACATATAAATAATAATCAAAATATTTCTACATATAAAACTTTTGAGAGAGAATATCGAAACAAATTTATGTAGCAAAAGTGAGTGGCAGTGTTGGTAGGGGACGCCCTAGGAGAACTTATATCAGATAGTGGCTTACTAAAAAAGAGCGATATAAGGAGCAGTCATAACCGACGAGCATGTATGCGTAGATGTATGAATGTAGAAGAAGCGAGAGAGGTGTGCCACGATCGCGCCAAATGGAAATCTATGATCTCTGCCTACCCCTCTGGTTACCGGGCGTGAGCGCATATTTATTTATTTAAAACTTTCCTCCTCTCGTTGCACTCGTTTGCGTAGATAAGTCAAGGTCTATGAAAAGAATATCAATTTCCAGCCTTTTATAATCAACTGTTGGTTCCTGGAAAACCGTACAGCGATAGAGTGAGCTTGAAATTCGACTCCCAACACGTACCTACCTAAACAAGCCTTGGTCGGCTCTCACTGAAACACGATGCGCCTACGGCTAGAGATTAAACACAATCATAAAATATATTGATATTCCTACAAATTTTATAGAAATTATCATATCATAAAATAACGTGTACACAGTCGTTATTAAAATATACTTTTATATCCGTATTAATATTATAAATACTAACGATTTGTTAGTAATGTGTGAATTAAAGCTAGCTAGCGATAATTATTTTTTTCGCCATTAGAAAACTGCATTTTTTATATTCTAAAATATACCTACGCTAATTATCTACCTATTAAACAAATATTCTAGTTGTGGCTTTGTGCATGATTAAATATTGATTCTTTGAAATAACACGTGTTAGGAGCTAAGCTGTGCAAAGGATTCAAGTGCCGGATTAAGTTTAATTAATTTTACAAGATTCATCTCGATTCAAATATATTTATTAATTATCAAAGACGATATCGGTGGGTGATTTGAAATATGTATATACAACTAGTATATAGCCTAGTGGTATATTCTAAAATAAACAAGTTAAAATAAAAATAAAATAACAAAAAAATTATTTAAACTTTCGTGAGACATATTTTAACACACTAATTAAAACGGCTTTACTCACGCGTGGTTCGGTGTATGTACCGACTAGTTTCGAGCCCATCGGGGGCTCTTCCTCAGGGCGCTTCCTTCACTTAGTGCGAGGCGCGCCGCGACCGCGAACCTATGCCAGCCCCACTCACCCTGTGGAAGAGCCCCCGATGGGCTCGAAACTAGTCGGTACATACACCGAACCACGCGTGAGTAAAGCCGTTTTAATTAGTGTGTTAAAATAACAAAGGTTAAATTTTAGATTTTAGAGAGGGAGATAAATTAATACGGAGCTTATTGTTACTATAAGAAACCTTAGTAGTATATTTATAATACTACACCAGTATTATAATGATGATGGCCTCCTTGACGTATCCGCCAAGGGCGAACCTGGCTAGTTTCGAAAAAGTGTAAACAGAAACAAAACTTGGTTTTGAAAGTCCGGTCACACGGCGCACAGTGCACCTGGCTGAGGACTTATAGGTATAGGAGGACTTATAGGAAGGCTAAGGCAGATTTTCTTAAGGAGGTGGTCTTGTAGTCGACGGGCTTAAAAATTCTTAACAGATATAATAAAATAGTTCACTATTCTTGTCTCCGTAGCGCATTTTTTCTGGTCTCGAATTACCGATATCGATTACCGGATTGTATGCAACTGTCTAGAATCTAGATACCGGGAAGACGCCGATTTGTCTAGGAAGTAAGCCTAAAGAGTAAAGTAACATAAAAAAATAATTGTCTCCGGATAAGAATTGAATGTTTTTATTAATATATATTGGTTTTGTCATTACACGGAGCATTCATTCCCTTCACCGCCAGCACGTAGTAAATCAGCGTTTGAAATTTCAATTAACAATTTCATTGGTGTTGGCGGCGGCGCTGGCAATCGAATGTTCAGTGTACATACGATTCCTCGGATCGAATTTCACACTTAAATGGCTATTACGATGTTTAATAATATTTAGTCACTTGATACGAATTTTTATAGAATATTTTTTTTACTAAAAACAAAATTCTTCGAAATGAATAAATGAATTTCAAAAAATATTTTTTTGGTACACGATAACAACGAATCGGTTCGTCTTTTTTAAATTTCATAGTAAACCATAAATTGTTCCCGCTAAGATTTTTTTTGTGACTTATTTTCCTCGATGAGGCTTGTACAGTTACACCGTACTCGAGCACAACTTGTGGCAGAACGCAAAGGGCGCGTAGCTTATACCTCGTTAAGTGTAACTTAGCCCAAGGACTTCCTCGAGATCCTCGGCTTGGTCGTTACTTCGTTTAAGTTTCCGGCATGGAAGGTGTGTAATCTCTTTGTTCGCTTGGCTAGACTTACGTATGAGAAAGGACCTAACATTAGTGATTAAGCGTTTTGCATTTCTATTCGGTGGCGCGGAGAGGAGCGAATCATGGAAATAGTTATGTGGTTTTCTCTTGACTCACTATTGTTGTCCAGGCTACTTATACCAAGCCTTCCGCATCCACAAGTCGAAACCCGGTCAGTGGGGTCGGCGTCCCGGCTGTCCAGAGTAAAATACAGGTCACCTAAAGTTAAAGCTATATAACTATTTAAAGTTAGAACAATATAATGACATAAGATATGTAAATATTTTTTGATAATTTATTTATCTGTGTTTTGTATTCTCGAATATTTTTTTATTAAAAAAATGCGGAATAAATCACAATTACTGTTACACAATACCGCGTACACGGACTTCTTTGATCACAATTATGTGTTTTATTTTCATAACGTAAGTGTTCTAAAAAACAAATTTAATTTGTTAATTGAATATTTCAGCCATGTTGTTATTTGATGTATAATTGATAAATGACAACGTTGAAACTTCTCGATATATTGTTTACTGAAATATGGATAATATTTTTAAATGTTTCCCGTACCAGTATCATAATTTACTTGAAACCTTGAACTATCAGACTGGGCACGCTTAGTTAATTATTAATTCTGTTTATCGGGACATCGGTCGATTTTCGTCTAACGTTATTATATCCTAACATTACAAGTTAATTAACCTAGTTAAATTTACTAAACTCCGATAGCGAAACTTTTAATAGTTATACGGACGCTACAATTGCAAATCTGATTTAAATTCTACAATATTGCTGAGGCAGGGGCGAAAATAAAGTTACAGACAATTAATTTATACATACATAAAACTATCGAAATTTAATATTTTCTTTAAAATAGAGGACAATGTTCTGCTAAAAAAATATTATACATTTTAATGATAATTTTTAGCGATATTTGATATTTATGTACTTACACAATCCCGATCACCAGCATACTGGTAAAGTTTACTTTCGTTTATAAAACGGCTCTCGGTCTGTCTGGGACCTCATAAATACTGAGAGTAAGCCTGAGGGCATGGCCTTGTAGTATGATTGCATAGCATTTAAATAAACGCCGCGTGGGATAGATAAAATATAAAAAAGGTCAAAGAGGTAATATCTAAATAAACGAATAATAATAAAATTTGCTTGAAGTTCAAATACATCGTACCGACTTTACATGATAGAGAAATCTGGCCAACCAACTGTCATATGAAGTTGACCAGAACGAACAGTGGGTAACTACGAAAACTGACTCTTCCTCTTCCCTTGAAGGCCACCCTACAATTGCTTCCACGATTGACCTCCCTAGGCGCGCATTTTACATTTTTTCCTCTGATACAACTGGTCCATTCGAAGTACCCGTCTCAAAGTGGCTATACTCCAACGACTAGCTCCGGAGTTGCTGTTTGCTGCGTCTACTTAACTCCCCTACCCCATCGCTCAATAAAGTTGAAACTCGATTTTCTTAGTTCCGAGTTTTTAGTTCGTTATGAACATAGAACAAGACAAGAAATAGACAAACAGAATGGACAAACAAGAACAAGAAAAAATTTCAACACGTGAACACGTGTTGACATTTTTTCTTTAGAATTCCTCGCTGACCTATTAGACTTAAAATAAATACATTAAAAAAAAGATTGTTAGTAAAAATACCAGTATAACGGATTTACATAACTAGTGAAATGCGATCGTACCGATAAATATTGAACCGACGTTTGCACGAACGTTAAAGCGCGTGGTAGCAAAACGTCACCGAGTTTCTTATCAACGTGTTCTGGATTCCGTGATTAAAACAATATTCCTGTCACGAAATTCGAGCGGTATTAAGTTTTGCCACGGAGCGACTAAAATCGACCAGAATGCAACTGGAAATTTATTAAGCTATGCTAATGTAATTCTGTGATCGCTAGCCTTTTTATTGACCTATTTGGCAAATACAAGATATTAGCAAACTTCCCAGTTTACGACGAGTTTAAATTAAACCAATTGAATATATAGTTTTTAAATAATGTATTGGTATTTGTTGGTTATTTTTTCTTATGAATTTTTGACAGAACGACTTTGTTGCCTTAAATATCATTTCTTCATCATCAAACCTGTTATGTTTTTACAAAAAAATCTAAATGGTTAAGTCTTTCAGTATTTCTAAAATACATGTATTTGTTTGCAAAATAAAACCTAAACTTTCCACCCGTATCAGGCGATTATCTAAAAATATTTCAAAGTTTGTATTAATAGTTAATATTGTTTTTAAAATTAAAATGAAAGCTCATTTCGGTAAAATTTCCTATCTCCAACATTTAATGTACTTATACTCCACGTGACATCGCCGTGGGACGCGCGGTATAAATATTTTATACAGGAGAATCGAGAGACCGAGGGAGGTATTAAATTAAAAGCAGTTACTTTAATACCGGGACTGTCGGTGTATGATAAACCGTGGGTTTCCACTAACGTTAAATCGTGTCGCGATACAATCTTTCTCTCTATCTTTCTCTTAACAAAAGCCTAAATGACAATATGTTTTATGTGAATGTTTTCGGCAGTGAAAACCCACGGTAAGCACTACTTATTAAACTTATACCGTACTTCTGTATAAAACTAGCTGCTACTTAAAACTTCGTCTTTATACGAAGGACGAACTAACACATTATTATTTCAAGATTGTTAAGCCTTTACAAATTGTACTTTCATAAATCCTTTTTTTACTTGACATTATTTTAAAGGGAACTTCTTTTCCAACGATAATTCGTGGAAGATTTCAACTTCAAACCAATTCCAATAGCCTGCTCTTGAAAGTAAAATATTCTTACTCTGGCCATAAATACTGTGACAATTAAAAATAAACACTTAAATTTGGAATCTGTAATTTTTATATGATTGTTCATTGAGTTTTCTCATTTTGATGCTAATACATTATACAATATTTTGCGATATTAAAATGGAGTGGGGTGATAAAGAGAACCGAATCGCTGTGATGGCATTACACAAAGTACGTATGGAGCCAAATACAATTTTTAAAACTCTCCTTACGCTTGGTATTAGTAAAATGTTTGTGTACCGGGCTATTAATAGGTACAATGAGACCTCCTCTGTTTGTTTTTTTTTGCAGCCTATAAGAGACGTGGTACTGGTTGCTTAACTGATAATTTAAAAAAGAATAGGGTGATAAAATCGAAACAACTAGTGAAGCGGTACGTAAAGGGTCACAGAGAAATATTGTTTACGGATGAGATTTTTTTTTCAATTGAGCAACATTTTAACAAACGAAATGACCGGTTTTATGCTCAAAGCTCTAAGGAAGCTTCCCAATCAGTTGATAAACGTGGGCACTATCCGACTTCAGTGATGGTTTGGTGAGGCATTAGCTATGAAGGAGTGACTGATCCATACTTTTGTGAAAAAGGTGTCAAATATCGGAACAAGTGTATCAAGATACCATTTTGAGAAGGTGGTGAAGCCCCTTAACAACAAATCTTTCCAGCAAGACTCGGTGCCGGGTCATAAAGCTCGGTCTACGCAGTCTTGGTTGGAAACGAACGTTTCGGACTTCATCAGAGCTGAAGACTGACCGTCGTCTAGTCCCGATCTTAATCCGCTGGATTATGATTTATGGTCAGTTTTAGAGCGCCATGATAATTTGGTGTCCCTAAAACAATCCGTACGGTTGCCAGTGAAGAATTTTCCCATGGAAAGAGTGCGTGCTTTCTATAGATAACTGGCCTCAATGTTTAAAGGACTGTATTGCAGCCAATGGAGACCACTTCGAATAAGCCTTTTATATTTTAAATTGTTTTATATTTATATATTAAACTAACACACTGTAAAAGTAATAAAAGTTTTTTGCAATAGAACATTTTATTTTTCCTTTGTATCAGTATTTATGGCAAGACTTGGTATATTAAACAATCGATGCTTTCTATTGAATAATGATCGATCGCATTGTTTCATGTATTTATAAACATTTTAATAATTAAGACATACTTATTTAATCTGGATATGATAAAATCTTTCCGTGATAGTTTTTTTGGTGTAATCTAATGTGCGTAATTACAAATAAAGGTTGATTACACGGTATTGTTTTTTTTTTGGTTGGTCTAAGAGATGTAAAAACTGTTACGCAAAGAAAAAGTGCTCTTTGATCATGAAAGATATCTAATTAATGCCGGGTTAGAA